>JAKWJD010001762.1:373405-573405 GCA_027705065.1 Solanum peruvianum
TAAACTTATCATCACACTCAAGTTGAACGTCTATACACTCATTTCTCAAATCTTATTCGATTTTTTTGACCAATCTTGATAAATCTGTGACACTATTACCATGATCAATGTAAAATGGATGAAATCATGTGTCTCTAAATCCAATTCTCAACCCATGTGAATATACCTCTTTAGCCCTTGCAATCAAAGAAAATATTCTTACTCTCACCTCTTTTCGAAGGCTACACTATATCAGCTAATTTATTTATTATTTTTTTTTCATCATGACTCTAGCTCCTTTAAATTCTATTCGAGCAGTGTTTCAACACCTAATATAACTTTACTTGAAACCAGGCTACTCACCGAACTATAGCAAACCATAATATTATATACTCGCAAGTTGTCATTACTATACAAAAATCCGTTTAACAAATTATCTTTGTCATATAGCTCATCCCAATTTCAATCCATCACAAACTCTTACTATCATTATGCTCGTTTAGCCCTTGCCATCACCATAAAGTAATCTTTGTCATTGCCATGACATCTCAAAACCAACTTTACCAATAAAATTCACAAGACTAACCCAATATCATATGCACTTTTTAGTAAGATTTTCAATTCCCTTCGCACAAGTATACTCTCTGGGACTTCATTTACCCATAAGCTTGTCATTATGGTATCTATCCATTTCCTTGGACCTTAAGATGAAATTATTGATCCTCATTTAGAACCCTCTAGATACACTTCTCAGCTCAACACATTAATATCGTACTGAAGATCCACCACTAAATGCTTCGTTATAAATTACGCTTAGCTCAAACATTCGTAGTAACAAACTAGTTGGTTTCTCAAACCTTGAATTCAACACCAAATCTAATTATCTGAACATATGATACAACTAATAATTCTTTAGGTATTTATTATTCACACTTAACAATCAACATATCCATTTTCATATACCACTAGTGCCATGTTGTGAAGTCTGTTAAATCCACCACTAAAACACATCATACCTATCTAAAAGATCGTATCAAAATAGCTCATACATATTATGACAACTTTGCTAACTGTGTTTTCTAAATTTAGATTGTTCATTATCTTGCAATCATTTTAATTCTTCCACTTTCAATTATCGAACTACATTCTTTTCATAAGTATATCACGTTCACCTTAGTATTAGGTCTAACATTCAAGTTATACACAACACACTAACTACTCACATGAGAAACTATGCACGAGTCATCACATAAATGAGAGTGAATGAAGTGAAGCGATGATAGTCAAAACTAAACCAAGTAAGCACGATGAGATTCAAGAAGTGAAGATTTTTCTTAAAAGTCACTATAGCCTCTCAAAGATAAGTACAGACGTCTCCGTACAGATCCTCAAGACTCTACTTAGATTCCGCTTGTACACGCGTGAGACCTATGAACCTGGAGGTCTGATACCATTTTGTCACGACCCAAAAATGGACGTGATGACACTCGTCTTATCCCACCAAGACAAGTCAACCTAAAACTCAACCATTACAATAAAGTGCGAAAATAAAATATAAGTAACTTAATAAAACCCCCAAAACCTGGTAGTCACGTGTACAAGCCTCTAAAGTATTACAATTGATTCAAAAGAAAAACTCAAGTCTCAAATGAACTTGTTTCTAGAATAGAACAAGATCATAATTATGGAGAAGAAAGTCTGTTGAGATGGAAACAACTACCTCACAAATCTCCAAGAAGCCTCGGAAAAGAAGAGAATGACAAGTACAACAAAAATCCAGGCTCATAACCTACAAAAAATTGTAGAAGCAAGAGGTGAGTACCAAACACACGGTACTCAGCAAGTAAACCTCTAAGGGGATGAAATACGGGTACTCCTACCACCCCCAAACGAACCTCCACAACTACATCCTGCAGTAAAATCAACCCAACCTAACAGCTCACAGTTTACATAGCATGTAGCTCAACAACAATACTTAGACAAATTACATATCCTCAACAACAACACTTTAACAAATTACATATCCGCAATAACAAGCTCAATATTGATCAATCATAAGTTCCGCAGAAAGGCAATCAGAAGATCAGCAAAACACGATATCAAGTTCACTAATGATAAGTATGTGCAATGCAATGGAATGCAATGTCAAGTATAATGATGCATGTCTGACCTAGTGATACACACCCGTTGTCTCTCAGTCCGGGACCCATGGGGGACATATTTGTCCATGCATCTGTAGCGGCGCACGACACGACCCTCAATAATAGTAACCATCGCGGCGCGCGATACGTCCCTTAAAATGGTACATCCTCTTAAGTACTCATTCTTTCTCAATGCACATAATACTTGTCACAACCAATGCCTCAGAATAATGCAGATGACAAATTCACACAAATAATGAGGAGATGACCATTTTCATAACATCGCACAATTCACAACCACACAAACATGAAGTCACATCGACAATGATTCAACAAGCCTTCAACCCTTTCTCAACAAAATCACACATAAACAATTTATCACATTGCCTTTTGCTATCCCTTTTTTTTCATCATTATAATTAATCAATATGGACAAGTCAACCCATCACCAATCCCATTACTCTCAAACATATAGCACAAGGAAATACACGCATTTCATACACTTAACAAGAGTTTAGAAATCCACTTGCCTCAAATAATCGAACAATCACTCTGTGACTTGAGTCTTCCTCTTTTTGTTAGACTTCCAACTCAAAGCAATCTATTCATTATTAGTCATAATAATATTTCGAACCCAACAAAACTCAAATTACTATAGGTCTAGTCTAAACACAAAAACTCACTCAGATATGTAATCAAGCTCGTAATATTGATGTCAATTAAGATGTCAATCCTCATATTTCCAAATTTCATGTCTAGGGTTACGTTTCCCTTCTCCTATATCATAAATCTAATGACATTCATATAATAAAATGCCCTTAATATTTAATTACCTATCTCATTATAACAAAACTTGAATTATTACTCCCATAACCATTATGCATACTTATGGCATATAAAGCTTTAATTTTGGTAAGGATATCACATTATTCACTATGTGCAATCGCAACAATAACTCCTTACGAACATACATATAATAATGTAAAAGCTTGAATTATTCCTGTATTTCAATCCAAAATTATAACTTCCTTATTCCTCACCCACTAAACACCTTAGTTATACATTAACCCACAAATTAAAAAAAATACGATCTTAACCAAATTTAAAATCAATTGATAAAAACACTTTACAATTTAACCCTTTGGTGTTAATGATTTCATAAATAATTGTACAAAATAATTCAATCCAGTTATAGAAGATCAATTTTCTTACCTGATTTAAACACATGGTTTCTCTTTAACGATGCAATGTTGCCTCTCTTCTTCTTCCGTTTTTTTTTCTTGTTACACTGCGTGATATGTTTTTTTAAAAAAAATTTATGCGTGACTGTTGCTGCTAACAACAGCAGCAGCTTTAACCCTTTTTTTTCCTTTTCAATTGGGCTTAGCCCTTTTTTTTATTAGTTATTATTATTATTATTTTTTCTTAAAATTAAGTACATTTATTTTTCTTTTATTATTTTGTAAAACTTAATTAACTATTAATTTATTTTAAAATTTATAGCACTCATTTCAATAAGTCATAAATTATTTATATAAACTATTAAAATAATTAAGTTTAGATAAATGAGTAAAATTCATAAAACGATTAAGGGGATCGTTACAACCTATTATTCCTTAATAATCGAAAATATCTTTTTCGTAATAAATATATTATTTCTTTTCTTGTTAAATACATTTTATTCCTAATAAAAATTTACTTAGTAAGAATTTTTATTCTTGTTTGTTTTTTCCTTTAGATTTACTTCAACTAAGAAATAAGGAGGCATTTTACTTCTTATTCTCATTTTATCAATCAAAATAGAATACTAAATGTACCTTTGTTTGATTGATAATATGGATTTTATATATAAAATATCATAATAACCTCATCATTAATTTTGTTTCTATAACAATTTAAAAAACTAATAAAATAGAATGTATTTTTTTTTTTAATCTTTTTCGAATAGAAGAAGGATAAGTATTTGCTGATAAAAGAATTATTATTACCAAATGAATGTGTTTAAAACTAAACAAATACAATATACTTATTTGGGAAAATGACATTTTTGACTCATTAAGTAATAATAGGAGTGTTTTAGATTAACTATTGACAAGGATATTTTTAGATCAAAATATTTTTATTTAATTTTACATTATATTAGGAATTTTTTTTACCCTTTTCCTATATTTTAATTTAGAAAATTCAGTACCTCGAAAACTCATCATAGAGTTCTTCGAACAGTTGCATCAAGAAATCAAAATAAATGGTTATATATAGTTGAGCAAAAGAAACACAAATACAAATTCAAGTCTTCATTACTTGTTAAACTTCTTAATTCAAAATAAATGGTTATATATACTTGAGCAAAAGAAACACAAATAGAATTTCAAGTCTTCATTACTTGTTAAACTTCTTAATTCAAATTATTTTTTTCATTTCCGTTAGAGGAAAAGGGTATATGTGAGTCATTTGTTTACAAGTAGGGGTATATATGAGCCACTTTCATAACAAAGGGTATATCAGCTCTAAATGACAAAGTTGAGGGGTATATCAGACCCTTTTCCCTAAATAGAATTATGGTATGACTCTTTTTATCAATAGTTCTATATTGATCAATAGTTCTATATAGGGTTGTTCATGCTTATGGTTAAAAAATCACATTGAATCGCATTTCGAATCAAAATTGATTATACAAATGAGATGCGAATTACATAAATTATTGTCCTCTCTCGCTCGGCAATCTCGCTCGCTTCTCTCCTCCCTCTCCTTACTCACCAGATATACAAATACATATGTATACCAGTTACATATATACAATTATTTTGACAAATATATATATGCAGTTCGCCTCTCTCCCACTCTCTACCTTGTCTCACTCGCTTCTCTCTTCCCTCTCCCAATCTCGCTTGCCACTCTCCCCCATATAACATGTAGCTATTAATTGTAATTAACAAATTATAACTATGAAGCATAATTAAGCTATTTTTTAGATAATCTACCATTTTGCTACACCATATGACTAACAAGCTCAATGGTAGAGTAAATTATTCGCAATGGTTTTACGAACCTCATGGATTGACTTCTTTCGACTACGCTAGGGGAGTCAAAAATGAACTCAAACATGGTAATCTGCCCAATCCGCCCAGAATTTTAAGGGTTTGGCTCAAGATAATTTGAATTGGGTTCAATCTCGACCTATTCAAGCTTAACCTATTTGAAGAGAATTCTCAATTGAGTCCAATTTAGTCTCCAATTTAAACCCGTTTTAGAACTTAGTATTAAGATATGTTCCTATATTTACCGTATGAATTATTATCGATTTGTTGCTTTTTAGTCTACAATGAATGCACTTTTAGTGATAAAAGAAAAAAAGTAAAAAAAGATATCATCCATTGATTATTCCCTTTAAAGTTCAATATTAATTCACCCCTAACTACTTACTATAATTGTATTTTCCATGTGTCATATAGCTCATATCTATATATAAAAAATAGGTTGGTAAAACTTTGTGGCAGGGTTGAGATATTTCAAAATATTCTTATTATCTTTCAATTATTCTTATAATAACATGACATTGAAAAATATAACTATCGGATGAAAAAAATTTCAAATATTCTCGAGTTTATAAAAATTATTTGGGAGACTGTTGATTTTGACCTTTTGATCACGTTTGATTCATAAACGTGATTAAAAATCAACAAGTTTTAATTTTGAATTGACTTTAAAGGTTTCCTAATAGGCCAAAACGTGCATTTTTATATTTAATTACACATCAACTTTATACCAAAGTGAGATATTATAAGGAAAAATCTTTTTGGCCAAAAAATTTGGACACAACGATATTTTATTTATGTTATTTTAATTTTAATATCTTTTAACTACAAAATGGAGAAAGCATCAGTTTATTATAAAATAAAAAAATATTATAGTTTTTTTTATTTTTCTAGTCAATTTTCTAGCCATTTAGCTCTTTCCATATTATAATATAAAGAGAAAAGTATTTAAAATACCTCTAACGGTAGCTACTATATTTGTTTTATATTATTAGTTTGTCATTCTATAGAATTATCCCTTTATTTAATTAAAAGAGTGATATCATCCATTGATTATTCCCTTTAAAATTCAATATTAATTCACCCCTAACTAGTTGCTATAAATGTATTTTCCATGTGTCATATAGCTCATATCTATATAAAAGGAAATAGGTTGGTAAAACTTTCTGGTAAGGTTGAGATATTTCAAATCGTCATATGTGAAAATCAGAGTCACACACTTTTTAATAGTTATCAAGTCTGAATATAGTGCAGCTAAGGGTCTAAGATAATTATAACTATAATCATAAATTACATGACGGAATTAGCCTCAAGTTTTACTAACATGACATTGGAAAATATAATTATTGGCTGAAAAAAATTTCAAATCATCTCGAGTTATAAAAATTATTTGGGAGTCAGTTGATTTTGACTTTTTGATCACGTTTGATTAAACATGATTAAAAATCAACAACTTTTAATTTTGAATTGACTTTAATTTGCTCATAGGCTAAACTAAAGTCAAATTTCAAACTCACTAATTTCAATTAATTATTAATCATACTTGTTAAAAATAAAGAGATCATTTATTGTTAAAAATTAGTCCACGTAATGGCCAACAACTAGCAAAACTTATCACGAGATTCTATATGATACTACTATATATGCTTTGTTTTCTCGATATTTATTTTATTTAAAGTTTGATATTTATATTAAAATTAAAATAGATTTTAAATTTGTATTAAGAAAATTCATTATAAAAGGTTGAAACATTTTCTAACAAAAAGGTATGATGTCCACATGAATCGAAGAGTAATAATGCTCAAATTCATAAGAGAAATAAGATATGAGATAATGATTGACTAATAAAAATTAAAGGCTAGTCATTTATAGGCCAAAACGTGCATTTTTACATTTAATTACACATTAAATTTATACCAAAACGTGCATTTTTACATTTAATTACACATCAAGTTTATACCAAAGTGGGATATTATAAGGGAAAATCTTTTTGGCAATTTTTTTTGGATAGAACGATATTTTATTTATATTATTTTAATTTTAATATCTTTTAACTATAAAATGGAAAAAGCATCAGTTTATTATAAAATAAAAAAACATTATTAAATTTTTTAGCCATTTAGCTCTTTCCATATTATAATATAAAGAGAAAAGTATTTAAAATACCTCTAAATTTGGTGACAAATTGAACTTAAACGTATATACACTTGATATGCCATGTGGCAGACTAGAGTGTATTTTAAGTCCAGTTAGTCAATTGAACGATTTTTTTAGAGTAAATTTTAGGTTTAACAAACATAAAAATCATATTTGTATGTTAATAATTATAGTTGGTATAATTGCGCTTGATAGCAAACTTTATGTTTGCTATGGCTATTTATGTATATTTTGATATACAAACACAAACACAATTTATACATTTGTATTTGTATAAAGTTAGAGAGGCGAGCGAGAGTGGCGGGTAAGATCTGGGAGGGCGGCGAGCGAGATAATCTGGGAAAGGGATAGGCGAACAAAATTAAAAGATATGTAATATGTATATATATATATATATATATATATATATATATATATATATATATATATATATATATATATATATATATATTAGTTTTCTTTCGCTTTATACAAACACAATATAATTTGTACATTTGTATTCCTATAAAGTGAGAGAAGCGAGGGAGAGACTGGTAGCTAGAAATGGAGAGTGACGAAAGACAACTGTTTAATTTGAATCAATGATTTGCTATTTTATACATTTTTCCTTATTTTTAAGACTATCAATAATTGAGTGACGAAATTAATAATTTGCATTAAATTCAATTAGAAATGTCTTCAACATTTCTCTCCGCTAAAGATTTATTTATAAAAGGAAACAAAATCAAAGACAAACACAAAATAGGAGAAATTTCTTCATTTTTGACCCCTCCACTCCCAAAAACAACACACAATATTCAAGGATGATAGTTGGCTATAGAAGCACAATCATAACCCTTTCTCATCCTAAGCTAGGCAATGGGAAAACAATTTCATCCAGTAAGACACATATTTTTTATCATTGCAAGAAGTAGCATTTACATATGTCAAATTTACTTATATTTTGTGACACAATGCCCTAATTGACTTTAGTTTACCTTTTTTCTTTTTCTTTGAAAACAGATGCAATTTTCCAGAGATCATGTAGAGTAAGATGCAGCCACATTACCACTTCATCAATGGTAATTAAGTTGCTTCGCGCGCCTTTAAGAAACTGATCCATGATTTTAACTTTATGAATTCTGGTTGAAAATTCTCTACCACATTCTGTATAATCTATTTTGTTTGAAATTTATTATTTATACTTATTTATTTATTCTTTTTAACAAATATGAAATCTAAGACAAAACTATTTGATATGAATGATGACACTCATAAAAAAGTTAGTATTAAAGCATTAATTAATGAGGAGATTCTTGTTATTTCATAGTATTTCTTGCGCTTTCATTATCATATTATTTTGTCATAGTAGCTATTTCTTTTTAATTACACTTTGTCATTCTTTTAACATCATTTTGTCTTAGACTTCTTTTCTTCCATTGTTTTATTTTATTCGAACTACTTTAATTTGATCGACAGTATATCAAAATCACTCCCCTATTTCACAAACTAGAGGTGATCAAGTCAATCATACACACTAAATTGTTTTCAAATTTTACTCGTAAAATTACACTGAATATATTTCTCATTGCAGAATGGTTTCAAAGATGCAAGGGATAGAATAAGGGAAAGTTTTGGGAAATTAGAGTTATCTCCTTCTTCCTATGACACAGCATGGGTAGCTATGGTCCCTTCAAGACATTCACTAAATGAGCCATGTTTTCCACAATGTTTGGATTGGATTATTGAAAATCAAAGAGAAAATGGATCTTGGGGACTAAACCCTAGCCATCCATTGCTTCTAAAGGACTCACTTTCTTCCACTCTTGCATGTTTGCTTGCACTAACCAAATGGAGAGTTGGAGATGAGCAAATCAAAAGAGGTTAATAGACTTTATTTGTTCAAGTCATCACTAATATGTTATTGTTTCTGTTCATTTTATTTGTCACGTTTATTTCACGATGTCTTTTAAGAAAATATTAATTAAATTAAATTATCATTATTTAATATTAATTTCAATTTATTAGAGAAACTAAAGAGTAAAGATGAAAACTAGTACTCCATCGTGAAAGTATATATATTTTTGTTGGACTGTATATTTTGTTTTTATCATTTTCTTTCAGGTCTTGGCTTCATTGAAACGTATGGTTGTGCAGTAGATAACAAGGATCAAATTTCACCTTTAGGATTTGAAGTTATATTTTCTAGTATGATCAAATCTGCAGAGAAATTAGATTTAAATTTGCCTTTGGATCTTGATCTTGTAAATTTGGTGAGTTGCAAAAAAGATTCAACAATTAAAAGGTACATATTTCATACACTTTTTTTTAAAAAAAATTAATTTTATGTGTTCGGCATGAAGGAAAAATATTTCTTTTCAAGTTCAATTGGAAAGTATATTTTCTAGAAAAACATGTTCTTTTATAAATGAAGAAAATGACTTTCTTATTGAATGAAAGTAGAGAAAATAAATTCTACAGGTGATATAAATTTCTCAATGATAATTTATTATATAAAAATAATTTTTTCACTTATGTACGTACCTGATAAAAAAGATCATTATATTTTTACAAAAAGAATATATTTCTTCTTACCGAACGCACTTTTATACACTTATTTTCTGACTATATATATCTAAATAATTTCATAAGGAATGATGAATATATGGGTGAAGGAGTTGGTGAATTATGTGATTGGAAGGAAATAATAAAGTTACATCAAAGGCAAAATGGTTCATTATTTGATTCACCAGCCACTACTGCAGCTGCCTTGATTTATCATCAACATGATCAAAAATGCTATCAATATCTTAATTCAATCTTGCAACAACACAAAAATTGGGGTACGTATAGCTTCTTTTTTCTTTTTTCTTTTTTGAAAAAAGGACAAATTAAATATATCTCCATATTATTATAAATGGTATACATATACCCTTCTTTATATTTTTGGGACATTAGTGTCCCAATCGTCCAGAAATTAGAGCATATATATGCCCGTTATTCTAAAGGAAGACTAAATATAGGGACACGTGACACAATTTTATCCATCGATCCGATATTGAATAAATATCGGATTAATGGATAAGATTATGACACGCGTATGTCCGTAAGTATAAACGGTATTTATTTAATGGCTTAATAATTAAAAATATTTGTTTTTTGTTTTCTAACATTTTTTGGCCTTTTATGTTCTCATAGTTCCCACTATGTATCCAACAAAGATACATTCATTGCTTGGAGTACATTGGCATTTTAAATCAGAAATAAAGAAAGCTCTAGATGAAATATACAGGTAAATTAAATCTAATTAATCAAAATCATATGTTATAATTGCCTATCTCTAGGTGTTTCACATTTACGATTTTGTTTATAGGCTATGGCAACAAAAGAATGAACAAATTTTCTCAAATGTCACCCATTGCGCTATGGCTTTTCGACTTCTAAGGATGAGCTACTATGATGTCTCCTCAGGTTTGTTACTAAAAACTCGAGTCGATATCTGTGATGATCACTTACTAATATTTCTTAGAAAGTCAATTTTGTTGTTAGAAGAAAATTGAAATCAAGAAAACATATGACAGTTTGAGATAATAACTAAAATATTAATCAACTGAGTTATCATTAGTAAAAACTCTGACGTTTGTCTTAATGAATTCAATTAATTTGCAGATGAACTAGCAGAATTTGTGGATGAAGAACATTTCTTTGCAACAAGTGGGAAATATACAAGTCATGTTGAAATTCTTGAACTCCACAAAGCATCACAATTGGCTATTGATCATGAGAAAGATGACATTTTGGATAAAATTAACAATTGGACAAGAACTTTTATGGAGCAAAAACTCTTAAACAATGGCTTCATAGATAGGATGTCAAAGAAAGAGGTATTTTATTTTGTGTATCTTAATTTATATCGTACATAAAGTTTGGGAACGTAAAGATATAATTTTTGAATCCTATAGTTTATATAAGCTAAAGGCTTACATGTACGATACATTCTTGAATTCTATAGAATAATACTATAATATTCTAAATCTCATTTCCGATATTTTCTTGAATTATATGTATATACAAGATATTTTATACATCGAAACTATATTTTTCTTCTATTACTAATCTTGGAAATATTAGGTGGAACTTGCTTTGAGGAAGTTTTGTACCACATTTCATCTAGCAGAAAATAGAAGATATATAAAGTCATACGAAGAGAACAATTTTAAAATCTTAAAAGCAGCTTATAGGTATGATTGTCTATCATTATCACTTGTACATTCATTTTTTTAATTTGTATTTACGTTTAATAATGTTAAATTATTGTAGTGAAGTAATAAATTAAGGGAAGAATATAACTAACATATGTCATATATTTATTGAGTTGGTGTCATATCATATACTCATTATAACTTTATATTATATATATATATATATATATATATATATATATATATATATATATATATATATATATATATATATATATATATATATATAAAGGATAATTAGTCTATAGATATCAGGATAAGATATGAGATTAGATGTGAACTGGATGGGTTAGATCAAATTAAGTGGACAAAGCCATTAGATGTGAAGTTTGAAGTTTTTGCAATCAATTAATACAAATCCAAGCTGATTCCAATCAAGTTGCGATCAAAGGTTGAATATGATTCCTACATGATATAATACAAATCAACTCGAGTGTCTCTCATACTCACTGTCATGTAGGATACGTGTTTTTATTTGTTCAACTTTATACAAGTTTAAGTTTATGTGTGCACAAAAAACTGAATGTCATAAATATCAGCTAAAGCAGAATTAAAAAACGCATTTATATATTATGTTGTGTGAATTCTAATTTAAAGTTTTTCTCTCTATTAGGTCACCCAACATTAACAATAAGGACTTGTTAGCATTTTCAATACACGACTTTGAATTATGACAAGCTCAACACCGAGAAGAACTTCAACAACTCAGGAGGTATATATATATAGTGATATTTTTTTCTTTTTAGTCTGTTTAAAAAATGACTTATATATATATATATATATATATATATATTTAGTGACAATTTAACTTAAAATTTCTATTTTACTTTTAACAAAATAATTTATAATTACACAGATATTTATAATTTATTTGATACCATAAATTTCAAAACTCATTTTTACCTAATCAAATCCTAATGCCTATTTATCCGTCTTCATTGTGGCCCTAACCTTCTTAGGTAAGAAAACTACCATCATGAGCGATGAATTCTTTTTTCATTCTTAAACTTGATGTGAAATCAAACATCTTTGTGTATACGAATGTAGGTGGTCTGAAGATTATAGATTGGACCAACTCGGACTTTTAGAACGATATATATATGCTAGTTACTTAATTGGTGTTATTGTTATCCCCGAGCCTGAATTGTCCGATGCTCGTCTCATGTACGCGAAATACATCATGCTCCGACTATTGTCGATGATCATTTCGATAGTTTTGCATCTAAAGATGAATGTCTCAACATCATTGAATTAGTAGAAAGGTATTTCTTATGAACTTATAAACTCGTCAAACTGACTTAATTTTAGTTTGACTTATTAGCATTTTTAGAGGTTATTTATGTTTTTGGTAATTAATTAAGCACAAAAATACTTACAAATTAAGTGTTAAATGATTGTTATTTACAGGTGGGATGACTATGCAAGTGTAGGTTATAAATCTGAGAAGGTTAAAGTTTTTTTTTCTGTTTTCTATAAATCAATAGAGGAGCTTGCAACAATTGCTGAAATTAAACAAGGACGATCTATCAAAAATCACCTTATTAATTTGGTAGGGGAATTATTCTATGACTTCCTTCTTTAATTTTATTTTTCATACTTATTAGTGTATATTTAAAAAAGAATATTTTTTTTCTAATTTGGCATGTCTTTAATTTTCACATTCAAAGATTATACTATTAAAACATTTTGTTACATTAAGCATATTTTTAAATGATGGTAACAAGATTTAAAATATTTTTTTTACTTTCCTTTTAGTCTATTTAAAAAATAATATCTTTTTTTTTTTAATTTGGTACTCTTTAATTTCAACATTTCATGTGACATATAACAAGCATATCTTTAATTTAAAAGCACAAAAGTCAAAAAACTTTTTTATTGTCTTAAATTTGTTGAGTTTTAAAATGTGTGAATGGAAAATAAAGAGTTGCAACTTTTATGAATAGTTGTGACTTTTATGAAAAATTATTTTTATGGAGGGTTGATTGTGACTTTTATTAAAGATTGTGACATTTTCGAAAGATTTTGACTTTTTCGAAAGGTTTTAGCCTTTCTGGCAAGGCACAATAAGAATCTTTTCACAATACCGTTTGTTATCTATAAATATAGAGTTTAAGAGACACAATTTTTAGACTTCTACTACTACTAAATATAGTATTTTAAGTGTACTTTTCTGTAGTTGAGTAGCTCGCTGACACTGTGATTGTAGGTACCGATACACCTGTGAGTAAGGTTATTCAATCCTGGGAGAATATATTCCATTAACCTCGGGTATTTGAGGGGAATAATTTTCTTAAAGGGACATTATGCATTCAGTGTGCTTGATTTTCTTCTTAAAGAAAAATATTTTGTATGTTTCTGATTTAATTTTCTCTTCTAGTTTTGAAAATACTCTTTAAACTATGTTGTTTCTTATCAAGTTCTTCAAAAAAATTATTCTAAAAATCTTAGAAATACATGATAAACAACAAAATTATCTACCTAGTTAACTGAGACAAACAAATTGAATCAGAAAAACTATTTTCAAATTTATTTTCTCAAACGTCGTGTCTTACCATCGTACAATTTTTATAGTGGCTTGAATTGATGAAGTTGATGTTGATGGAACAAGTAGAGTGGTGTTGTGGCAAGACAATACCAAGCATAGAAGAGTATTTGTATGTTACATCTGTGACATTTGGTTCAAAATTGCTTCCTCTCTCAACACAATATTTTCTTGGAATAAAAATATCCAAAGATCTTTTAGAAAGTGATGAAATATGTGGCTTATGCAATTGTTGCGGTAGAGTCATGCGAATCCTTAATGATTTACAAGATTCCAAGGTAACAACTCTTGTATTCTTTTAATATTAATTTGGCTCAATGGAGATAATTTTTCATCGCGTGATATTTGAATAAATTTATAGATTCTGAAATCATGTTTCGAATAAATTATTTATACTATTATTATAAAGAATATCCTAAGTCAACCCAGCATGTTCATAGAGAACATGAAATCAAAGAACAATAAATGTAAGTTCAAAGTAAGCAAAAGCTTAAGAATATAGAATCATCAATGTTTGATTTGAATGAAGCTTTAACAGTTATTGGCTTATGCCGATAAAGGGAGAAAAACATAATGACTCATCAATTTGAGTATGAATATACGCCCCAACATCTTTATATTATGAAAATTATCAAATAATGGGAATAGACAATAAACAATGTCTTATAATGATTTCATGTCCAATTTAACAAAAATGAAAAGAATAACTTGAACCTAAACTATTAAACTTTACCATTATAGTACATGTCTTTTTTAGTACTCCACATATATATTAATATTGGTGGATTGTGTAATTCCCACATGTTTTGCTACAGAAAGAACAAAAGGAGGGCTCAATAACTTTAGTCACATTACTAATGAAAAGTATGTCTGAGGAAGAAGCTATAATGAAGACAAAGGAAATCTTGGAAATGAATAGAAGAGAGTTATTGAAAATGGTTTTAGTTCAAAAAAAGGGAAGCCAATTGCCTCAATTATGCAAAGATATATTTTGGAGGTCAAGCAAATGGGCTGATTTCACTTATTTACAAACTGATGCATATAGAATTCCACAGGAAATGAAGAATCACATTGATGAAGTCTTTTACAAACCACTCAATCATTAATCCTTCATTTTGAATTTATGACTTTTGTTCTTTCCTTCTATTCCAACTAAATAAACTTGTTCGCGCGAATCCAGATAATAAAAAACCTCTATAAACCTGTGGTTTAATCTTTTATCTAATACCTTAATATTATAAAAATATATATTTTTCTCTTTATTTTTTGTTCAAAAATATAATACAAACGTATGCGAGTCTATCTTTAATTTTGAAAACGAAACCCCTAGCTTTGCTTTTCTTGCGGTTCAAGCCTATATACTTAGTTACTTACAATGAAAGATTCGAATCATAAGAATAGAGTTGTGAGATGTTACAAATATATATAGTACTACCACTAAATAGTTATTGAAAAGTCTTTTATTTGTTGTAGTCTACAACACATAAAACAAGACATACAAGGGGCTAGGTCTAAAAACTAACAATGGCTTTCAATATGTATGTCCACCAAAACGTCTATGCCTTTGTTGAAAGTTCATTATGTTGGGCTTTGTGGAGGCTTGTGAGCCGGCCCGACCCATTACTGAAACCCTAGGTTAACCATTTGGTTTTCCTATAAATATGATCCTTGTATTTGTAATTCTGAAGCAGCACAAGTGAAATAAAATCCTCCTGTTACAGTCGTGGAGTAGGGAAACCGAACCACGTTAAATTCTTGTGTGTCCCGTTTGCGTTCCGTTTCTCTTTTCTCTAGATTATTTGTGTGTGTTGTGTGTTTAATTCCCAACAATTGGTATCAGAGCGAGGTTTCAACAACACTGTAACACAAACTGTGAGAAATTGTCACCTAGGGTTCTTGTGTGAAGAACTGTGTGCAGGGAGGAGAGCCGCCGTTACCGTGTGGGTAACCTCAAGCAGCAGCCGGCTAGGAGAATCGCGCAGGGTGCGAACAGCCGTCGTCCGTGTGCTGTCCGTCGCGCCGTTCCGTTGGCCGCCGCGTCGGGAAGGAGTGTGCCGCCGCCGTTCGCAAGCTACAGCCGTGCAAGACGCCGAGGATCTGGAACCGCCATTCGCGAGCAGCAGCCGCCGCGAACCAGGCAGCCCAGATCGAAGGAGATCTGCCGCAGATCGTAGCCCAGCGAGGGAGAAAGTCGCGCAGCAGTAGCGAGGCAGAGAACGCCGCTGCCGTCCAGTGGCCGCCGCGTCGAGGAGCCTCAGATCCAGCCGCGAGCGTCCAGATCGTGAGCATCGTCCAAATCGCCGCCCGCTGTCTGAAAACGCCGTTAAGGGAATTGCCGAAGGTGCGGTTTTTTTTTTTGTGGTGCAATATTTCTGACGAAATTACCAAGATCTGAAATTAGTTGTACCGAGTATCTCATTTAGTCCTTTGAGATGGCAGAAGATGGGAAGTTCTGAATTGAGAAGTTCGATGGTACAGATTTCAGTTGGTGGAAGATGCAGTGAAGATTTGCTGGTTCAGAAAGATTTGGACGTAGTGTTGGGTGACAAGCCAGGAAAATTGTCTGATGCAGAGTGGGCAGGTTTGGATCGGAAAGCTATGTCAGTTATCCGACTCTCGTTGACCAAGAATGTTGCGTTCAACATTCTTAAGGAGAAGACAGCGAAAGGCAACTTGGAAGCCTTGTCTAACATGTACGAGAAGCCATCTGCAGCAAACAAAATTTTTCTGATTAGAGAGTTGGTGAACACAAAGATGAAGGAAGGCAGTTCAGTTACCGAGCACATCAACTCATTGAATTCGATCTTAGCCAGACTTTTGTCAGTTGGCATTAAGTTCGATGATGAAGCTCAAGCTTTACTACTGTTATCATCATTGCCTGACAGTTGGTCCGGAACGGTTACAGCAGTTGCCAGTTCAGTGGGACCTAATGGATTCACCTTTGAGAAGATTCGTGATCTCGTTCTTGGCGAGGATGTCAGAAGAAGGAGTTCTGGAGAATCATCAGGTGATATGCTAAACGTCGTCAGAGGCAGAGGAAATAACAGAGGTAGTGGGAGCAGGAACCGAAGAAGGAGTCAGTCGAAGGCTCGGGATGGCTCAGGTGTAACATGTTTGAACTGCAAGGAGGTGGGGCATTTCAGGAATCAATGCCAGAAAGACAAACAAGTCAACATTGCAAAAGACAGCGCCGACGAGGATTTGTTTATCTGTTGCGCGGAGAGCAATGTGGATTCCTGGGTCATGGATTCTGGTGCTTCTTTTCACGCTACCCACAGCAGTGAAGCATTGCAGAATCTGGTTATTGGAGACTTTGGAAAGGTAAGGCTTGCAGACGATAGAGCTCTTGATGTTACGGGCATGGGTGACATGGTGCTGAAGACGCCAGTCGGTTTCTGGACCTTGAAGGATGTCAAAGTTGTTCCAAGCTTGACGAAAAGTTTGATTTCTGTTAGGCAGTTGGATGAACAGGGACATCATGTGAAGTTCGGAAATGGGCAGTGGAAGGTCGTGAGGGGCAATCTTGTCATGGCTCGTGGAACAAAAAGAGGATCGTTGTATATTGTCGGATTACCGTCTGAGGGAGTGACCGTCCCAGTTCAGAAGAAAAACAAAGTCCGGTTCACAGAATCTCGTGGGCAGAAGAAGGTTGTCTTTGCAAGAAAGAAACCCAGAGCCACAGGTCAGATTCAGGATGAACGAGCGAGGAAAGGTTCAGGAAGACCAGTCAGAGGCGTTTGTGGCAGTGGGAGCACCGACCGTGCTTCAGCCAAGGCTCCTAGAAGACAGTGGGTCAAGAGAACCAGTATTCCAGCTGTTGATACGTCTCCACAAAATATCTTGCTGAGTATGGAGAGTGTTTGTTCTCAGGGAGTTCTAGGATCCGGCAGTTCGTGTCTCAAGTGGGAGCCGGTAGGGACCGAGGACGAGTCAAGGGCAGTTTCAGCCGTGACTAATGTGTTGAAGCTTCGGGGAGCTTCAACGGGCCTTTCAGTTGACTGATGAGAAGGCCGCTGTAGCAGGAGAGAGTTGAAAAAGATTACTAGACATACAAGTGTTCTAAGTGGATGAAAGTTGAAATTCTTCAAGCCTCCAAGTGAGAGATTGTTGGGCTTTGTGGAGGCTTGTGAGCCGGCCCGACCCATTACTGAAACCCTAGGTTAACCATTTGGTTTTCCTATAAATATGATCCTTGTATTTGTAATTCTGAAGCAGCACAAGTGAAATAAAATCCTCCTGTTACAGTCGTGGAGTAGGGAAACCGAACCACGTTAAATTCTTGTGTGTCCCGTTTGCGTTCCGTTTCTCTTTTCTCTAGATTATTTGTGTGTGTTGTGTGTTTAATTCCCAACACATTATTGCCTCTTTAAGATCTTTCTCTCCAAAATCAGGAAACAATGTGTTGGTGAAGTAAAATTCAGTATAAGCCAATTGCCACGACAAAAAGTTACTAACTCTTTGTTCACCTCCTGTCCTTATTCATTTACAAGTCTTATTCTTTGTCCAACAACCCATGACAATTTTTACCATGTTCTTTAAATCATAACATTATGTGAAACTCCCCTTGGATATTAACAATCAAATGTAACCAAATTTTACTACTTGAAATTTTTAAGTCCTTCCAAATGCTTCATACTCAATGCGATTGATTATTTCTCACCTTACCAATTCATACATTGACAAAACACACTATCACAAACCTAAACTCACCACGAAAAACTTCAATTTGGATCAAGATGTGTAACTCAATATCCATCACTATTAGCTCATACCTTTAAGATTTTTATGAATTCACGTATCTTAGTTTATCATTGATCGCCTCTCCATTGATCTTATCATATCTTTCGCTAAAAATTCAATCATACTCATTACGAAACTCAAAGCCACGAATAAACTTATCATCACACTCTTTGAACGTCTATACACTCATTTCTCAAATCTTATTCGATTTTTTTGACCAATTTTGATAAATCTGTGACACTATTACCATGACCAATGTAAAACGGATGAAATCATGTGTCTCTAAATTCAATTCTCAACCCATGTGAATATACCTCTTTAGCCCTTGCAATCAAAGAAAATATTCTTACTCTCACCTCTTTTCGAAGGCTACACTATATCAGCTAATTTATTTATTATTTTTTTCATTATGACTCTAGCTCCTTTAAATTCTATTCGAGCAGTGTTTCAACACCTCCTATAACTTTACTTGAAACCAGGCTACTCACCGAACTATAGCAAACCATAATATTATATACTCGCAAGTTGTCATTACTATACAAAAATCCATTTAACAAACTATCTTTGTCATATAGCTCATCCCAATTTCAATTCATCACAAACTCTTACTATCATTATGCTCGTTTAGCCCGTGCCATCACCATAAAGTAATCTTTGTCATTGCCATGACATCTCAAAATCAACTTTACCAATAAAATTCACAAGACTAACCCAATATCATATGCACTTTTTAGTAAGATTTTCAATTCCCTTCGCACAAGTATACTCTCTGGGACTTCATTTACCCATAAGCTTGTCATTATGGTATCGATCCATTTCCTTGGACCTTAAGATGAAATTATTGATCCTCATTTAGAACCCTCTAGATACACTTCTCAGCTCAACACATTAATATTGTACTGAAGATCCACAACTAAATGCTTCGTTATAAATTACGCTTAGCTCAAACATTCGTAGTAACAAACTAGTTGGTTTCTCAAACCTTGAATTCAACACCAAATCTAATTATCTGAACATATGATACAACTAATAATTCTTTAGGTATTTATTATTCACACTTAACAATCAACATATCCATTTTCATATACCACTAGTGCAATGTTGTGAAGTCTGTTAAATCCACCACTAAAACACATCATACCTATCTAAAAGATCGTATCAAAATAGCTCATACATATTATGACAACTTTGCTAACTGTGTTTTCTCAATTTACATTGTTCATTATCTTGCAATCATTTTAATTCGTCCACTTTCAATTATCGAACTACATTCTTTTCATAAGTATATCACGTTCACCTTAGTATTAGGTCTAACATTCAAGTTATACACAACACACTAACTACTCACATGAGAAACTATGCACGAGTCATCACATAAATGAGAGTGAATGAAGTGAAGCGATGATAGTCAAAACTAAACCAAGTAAGCACGATTGAGATTCAAGAAGTGAAGATTTTTCTTAAAAGTCATTATAGCCTCTCAAAGATAAGTACAGACGTCTCCGTACAGATCCTCAAGACTCTACTTAGACTCAGCTTGCTCACACGTGAGACCTATGAACCTGGAGCTCTGATACCATTTTGTCACGACCCAAAAATGGACGTGATAACACTCGTCTTATCCCACCAAGACAAGTCAGCCTAAAACTCAACCATTACAATAAAGTGTGAAAATAAAATATAAGTAACTTAATAAAACCCCCAAAACCTGGTAGTCACGTGTACAAGCCTCTAAAGTATTACAATTGATTCAAAAGAAAAACTCAAGTCTCAAATGAACTTGTTTCTAGAATAGAACAAGATCATAATTATGGAGAAGAAAGTCTGTTGAGATGGAAACAACTACCTCACAAATCTCCAAGAAGCCTCGGAAAAGAAGAGAATGACAAGTACAACAAAAATCCAGGCTCATAACCTACAAAAAATTGTGGAAGCAAGAAGTGAGTACCAAACACACGATACTCAGCAAGTAAACCTCTAAACACAAGCTAAGGGGATGAAATACGGGTACTCCTACCACCCCCAAACGATCCTCCACAACTACATCCTGCAGTAAAATCAACTCAACCTAACAGCTCACAGTTTACATAGCATGTAGCTCAACAACAACACTTAGACAAATTACATATCCTCAACAACAACACTTTAACAAATTACATATCCGCAATAACAAGCTCAATATTGATCAATCATAAGTTCTGCAGAAAGGCAATCAGAAGATCAGCAAAACACGATATCAAGTTCACTAATGATAAGTATGTGCAATGCAATGGAATGCAATGTCAAGTATAATGATGCATGTCTGACCTAGTGATACACACCCGCTGTCTCTCAGTCCGGGACCCATGGGGGACAAATCTGTCCATGCATCTGTCGCGGCGCACGACACGACCCTCAATAATAGTAACCATCGCGGCGCGCGATACGTCCCTCAAAATACAGTATCCATCGCGGCGCGCGATACGTCCCTCGAAATGGTACATCCTCTTAAGTACTCATTCTTTCTCATTGCACATAATACTTGTCACAACCAATGCCTCAGAATAATGCAGATGACAAATTCACACAAATAATGAGGAGATGACCATTTTCATAACATCACACAATTCACAACCACACAAACATGAAGTCACATCGACAATGATTCAACAAGCCTGCAATCCTTTCTCAACAAAATCACACATAAACAATTAATCACATTGCCTTTTGTTATCCCTTTTTTTTCATTACTATTATTAATCAATGTGGACAAGTCAACCCATCACCAATTCCATTACTCTCAAACATATACCACAAGGAAATACACGCATTTCATACACTTAACAAGAGTTTAGAAATCTACTTGCCTCAAATAGTCGAACAATCACTTTTTGACTTGAGTCTTCCTCTTTTCGTTGGACTTCCAACTCAAAGCAATCTATTCATATTATTAGTCATGATAAGATTTGAACCCAACAAAACTCAAATTACTATAGGTCTAGTCTAAACACAAAAACTCACTCAGATATGTAATCAAGCTCGTAATATTGATGTCAATTAAGATTTCAACCCTCATATTTCAAAATTTCAAGTCTAGGGTTACGTTTCCCTTCTCCTATATCATAAATCTAATGACATTCATATAATACAATGCCCTTAATATTTAATTACCTATCTCATTATAACAAAACTTGAATTATTACTTGATAACTATAAGAAAATTGTGAAACTAAACCAAACCCATAACCATTATGCATACTTATGGCATATAAAGCTTTAATTTTGGTAAGGATATCACATTATTCACTATGTGCAATCACAACAATAACTCCTTAGGAACATACATATAAGGGAAAAGGGTCTGATATAACCCTCAACTTTGTCATTTGAAGCTGATATACCCCTCGTTATAAAAGTGGCTCATATATGCCCTTACCGTTATACAAACGGCTCACATATACCCCTGCCATTACAAAATGACCCACATATACCCTTCATTTAACGGAAGTTAATAAATTAGTTTTAAATTTATATTTATTACTTCTAAATTTTTTTAAAAAATTATTTAGGGGTATATATGATTCTTCTATCAAAGTTCAAAGTATATTTTAATTTTTTTCATACATAAATTATTTTTTGACTTCTTTTATTATAATTATTTGAATTTCTTATTCTTATTTTGTTTTTTTCTTTCATTCCTTAGTTTAAAGAATAAAAAATTAAACTATTCTTTTTGTGTGTATTGTAATTTAATTTCGTATTCGAAGAAAAAATTTGGTCATCTACAATAAGTTTTACAAGAATATTAGTGAAACATAAATAAATTTGATTATCAAAATAATAATTATAAATTAGTCATTGAAACAAAAAAAAGTCAAAAAAGTATATTTGACGAGGATTAAATTTACTCATATAAGATTATATTTTTTAGAAAAAAATAATAAAAATTTAGATTAAAATTATTATTTTTTTCATTTCCGTTAAAGGAAAAGGGTATATGTGAGCCATTTGTTTACAAGTAGGGGTATATATGAGCCACTTTCATAACAAGGGGTATATCAGCTCTAAATGACAAAGTTAAGGTGTATATCAGACCCTTTTCCCTACATACAATAATTTAAAAGCTTGAATTATTCCTGTATTTCAATCCAAAATTATAACTTCTTTATTCCTCACCCACTAAACACCTTAGTTATACATTAACCCACAAATTAAAAAAAAATACGATCTTAACCAAATTTAAAATCAATTGATAAAAACACTTTACAATTTAACCCTTGGGTGTTAATTATTTCATAAATAATTGTACAAAATAATTCAATCCAGATTTTCTTACCTGATTTAAACACATGGTTCCTCTTTAACAATGCAACGTCGCCTCTCTTCTTTTTCCGTTTTTTTTCTTGTTACACTGCGTGATATGTTCTTCTTTTAAAAAAAATTATGCGTGACTGCTGCTGCTAACAACAGCAGCAGCTTTAGCCCTTTTTTCTCCCATTTCAATTGGGCTTAGCCCTTTATTTTTATTAGTTATTATTATTTTATTATTATTATTATTATTATTATATTTTTCTTAAAATTAAGTACATTTATATTTCTTTTATTATTTTGTAAAACTTAATTAACTATTAATTTATTTTAAAATTTATAGCACTCATTTCTATAAGTCATAAATTATTTATAAAAACTACTAAAATAATTAAGTTTAGATAAATGAGTAAAATTCATAAAACGACTAAGGGGGTCGTTACAACCTATTATTCCTTAATGGTCGAAAATATCTTTTTCGTAATAAATATATTATTTCTTTTCTTGTTAAATACATTTTATTCCTAATAAAAATTTACTCAGTAAGAATTTTTATTCTTGTTTGTTTTTTCCTTTAGATTTACTTCAACTAAGAAATAAGGAGGCATTTTACTTCTTTTTCTCATTTTATCAATCAAAATAGAATACTAAATGTACCTTTCTTTGATTGATAATATGCATTTTATATATAAAATCATAATAACCTCATCATTAATTTTGTTTCTATAACAATTTAAAACACTAACAAAATAGAATGTATTTTTATTTTTTAATCTTTTTCGAATAGAAGAAGGATAAGTATTTGCTAATAAAAGAATTATTATTACCAAATGAATGTGTTTAAAACTAAACAAATACAATATACTTATTTGGGAAAATGACATTTTTGACTCATTAAGTAATAATAGGAGTGTTTTAGATTAACTATTGACAAGGATATTTTTAGATCAAAATATTTTTATTTAATTTTACATTATATTAGGAATTTTTTTTACCCTTTTCCTATATTTTAATTTAGAAAATTCAGTACCTCGAAAACTCATCATAGAGTTCTTCGAACAGTTGCATCAAGAAATCAAAATAAATGGTTATATATACTTAGAGCAAAAGAAACACAAATAGAATTTCAAGTCTTCATTACTTGTTAAACTTCTTAATTCAAATTATTTTTTTCATTTCCGTTAGAGGAAAAGGGTATATGTGAGTCATTTGTTTACAAGTAGGGGTATATATGAGCCACTTTCATAACAAAGGGTATATCAGCTCTAAATGACAAAGTTGAGGGGTATATCAGACCCTTTTTCCTGAATAAAATTGTGGTATGACTGTTTTTATCAACAGTTCTATATTGATCAATAGTTCTATATAGGGTTGTTCATGCTTATGGTTAAAAAATCACATTGAATCGCATTTCGAATCAAAATCTCGCTCGCTTCTCTCCTCCCTCTCCTTACTCACCAGATATACAAATACGTATGTATACCAGTTATATATATACAATTATTTTGACAAATATATATATATGCAGTTCGCCTCTCTCCCACTCTCTACCTTGTCTCACTCGCTTCTCTCTTCCCTCTCCCAATCTCGCTTGCCACTCTCCTCCATATAACATGTAGCTACTAATTGTAATTAACAAATTATAACTATGAAGCATAATTAAGCTATTTTTTAGATAATCTACCATTTTGCTACACCATATGACTAACAAGCTCAATGGTAGAGTAAATTATTCGCATTGGTTTTACAAACCTCATGGATTGACTTCTTTCGACTACGCTAGGGGAGTCAAAAATGAACTCAAACATGGTAATCTGCCCAATCCGCCCAGAATTTTAAGGGTTGGGCTCAAGATAATTTGAATTGGGTTCAATCTCGACCTATTCAAGCTTAATTTATTTGAAGAGAATTCTCAATTGAGCCCAATTCAATCTCCAATTTAAACCCGTTTTAGAACTTAGTATTAAGATATGTTCCTATATTTACCGTATGAATTATTATCGATTTGTTGCTTATTAGTCTACAATGAATGCACTTTAGTGATAAAAGAAAAAAAGTAAAAAAAAAAGATATCATCCATTGATTATCCCTTTAAAATTAAATATTAATTCACTCCTAACTACTTACTATAATTGTATTTTCCATGTGTCATATAGCTCATATCTATATAAAAAATATAGGTTGGTAAAACTTTGTGGTAGGGTTGAGATATTTCAAAATATTCTTATTATCTTTCAATTATTCTTATAATAACATGACATTGAAAAATATAACTATCGGATGAAAAAAATTTCAAATATTCTCGAGTTTATAAAAATTATTTGGGAGAAAGTTGATTTTGACCTTTTGTTCACGTTTGATTCATAAACGTGATTAAAAATCAACAAGTTTTAATTTTGAATTGACTTTAAAGGTTTGCTAATAGGCCAAAACGTGCATTTTTATATTTAATTACACATCAACTTTATACCAAAGTGAGATATTATAAGGAAAAATCTTTTTGGCCAAAAAATTTGGACACAACGATATTTTATTTATGTTATTTTAATTTTAATATCTTTTAACTACAAAATGGAGAAAGCATCAGTTTATTATAAAATAAAAAAATATTATAATTTTTTTATTTTTCTAGTCAAATTTTCTAGCCATTTAGCTCTTTCCATATTATAATATAAAGAGAAAAGTATTTAAAATACCTCTAACGGTAGCTACTATATTTGTTTTATATTATTAGTTTGTCATTCTATACAATTATCCCTTTATTTAATTAAAAGAGTGATATCATCCATTGATTATTCCCATTAAAATTCAATATTAATTCACCCCTAACTAGTTGCTATAATTGTATTTTCCATGTGTCATATAGCTCATATCTATACAAAAGGGAAATAGGTTGGTAAAACTTTCTGGTAGGGTTGAGATATTTCAAAACATTCTTATTATCATTCAATTATTCTTACAATTTTTTCATGATATAGCTTTCTAATTATCAATTTTTTCAAATCGTCATATGTGAAAATCAGAGTCACACACTTTTTAATAGTTATCAAGTCTGGATATAGCGCAGCTAAGGGTCTAAGATAATTATAACTATAGTCATAAATTACATGACGGAATTAGCCTCAAGTTTTAATAACATGACATTGGAAAATATAATTATTGGCTGAAATTTTTTTTAAATCATCTCGAGTTATAAAAATTATTTGGGAGTCAGTTGATTTTGACTTTTTGATCACGTTTGATTAAACATGATTAAAAATCAACAACTTTTAATTTTGAATTAACTTTAAAGGTTTGCTCATAGGCTAAACTAAAGTCAAATTTCAAACTCACTAATTTCAATTAATTATTAATCATACTTGTTAAAAATAAAGAGATCATTTATTGTTAAAAATTAGTCCACGTAATGGCCAACAACTAGCAAAACTTATCACGAGATTCTATATGATACTACTATATATGCTTTGTTTTCTCGATATTTATTTTATTTAAAGTTTGATATTTATATTAAAATTAAAATAGATTTTAAATTTGTATTAAAAAAATTCATTATAAAAGGTTGAAACATTTTCTAACAAAAAGGTATGATGTCCACATGAATCGAAGAGTAATAATGCTCAAATTCATAAGAGAAATAAGATATGCGATAATGATTGACTAATAAAAATTAAAGACTAGTCATTTATAGGCCAAAACGTGCATTTTTACATTTAATTACACATCAAATTTATACCAAAACGTGCATTTTTACATTTAATTATACATCAAGTTTATACAAAAGTGGGATATTATAAGGGAAAATCTTTTTGGCAAATTCTTTTGGATAGAACGATATTTTATTTATGTTATTTTAATTTTAATATCTTTTAATTATAAAATGGAAAAAAGCATCAGTTTATTATAAAATAAAAAAACATTATCAAATTTTTTAGCCATTTAGCTCTTTCCATATTATAATATAAAGAGAAAAGTATTTAAAATACCTCTAAATTTGGTGTGAATTAATAGATTTGTCTCCGAATTATTGACAACATTAAAACTACTTTCTACTTGACAAATTGAACTTAAACATATATACACTTGATATGCCATGTGGCAGACTAGAGTGTATTTTAAGTCCAGTTAGTCAATTGAACGATTTTTTTAGAGTAAATTTTATGTTTAACAAACATAAAAATCATATTTGTATGTTAATAATTATAGTTGGTATAATTGCGCTTGATAGCAAACTTTATGTTTGCTATGACTATTTATGTATATTTTGATATACAAACACAAACACAATTTATACATTTGTATTTGTATAAACTTAGAGAGGCGAGCGAGAGTGGCGGGTAAGATCTGGGAGGGCGGCGAGCGAGATAATCTGGGAGAGGGATAGGCGAACAAAATTAAAAGATATGTAATATGTATATATATATATACAGTTTTCTTTCGCTTTATACAAACACAAACGTAATTTGTACATTTGTAGAGACTGGTAGCGAGAAATGGAGAGTGACGAAAGACAACTGTTTAATTTGAATCAATGATTTGCTATTTTATACATTTTACCTTATTTTTAAGACTATCAATAATTGAGTGACGAAATTAATAATTTGCATTAAATTCAATTAGAAATGTTTTCAACATTTCTCTCCGCTAAAGATTTATTTATAAAAGGAAACAAAATCAAAGACAAACACAAAATAGGAGAAATTTCTTCATTTTTTGACCCCTCCACTCCCAAAAACAACACATAATATTCAAGGATGATAGTTGGCTATAGAAGCACAATCATAACCCTTTCTCATCCTAAGCTAGCCAATGGGAAAACAATTTCATCCAGTAAGACACATATTTTTTATCATTGCAAAAAGTAGCATTTACATAAGTCAAATTTAATTATATTTTGTGACACAATGCCCTAATTGACTTTAGTTTACCTTTTTTCTTTTTCTTTGTATCATTGTTGAAAACAGATGCAATTTTCCAGAGATCATGTAGAGTAAGATGCAGCCACAGTACCACTTCATCAATGGTAATTAAGTTGCTTCGCGCGCCTTTCAGAAATTGATCCATGATTTTAACTTTATGAATTCTGGTTGAAAATTCTCTACCACATTGTGTATAATATATTTTGTTTGAAATTTATTATTTATACTTATTTATTTATTCTTTTTAACAAATATGAAATCTAAGACAAAACTATTTGATATGAATGATGACACTCATAAAAAAGTTAGTATTAAAGCATTAATTAATGAGGAGATTCTTGTTATTTCGTAGTATTTCTTGCGCTTTCATTATCATATTATTTTGTCAAAGTAGCTATTTCTTTTTAATTACACTTTGTCATTCTTTTAACATCATTTTTTCTTAGACTTCTTTTCTTCCATTGTTTTATTTTATTCGAACTACTTTAATTTGATCTGACAGTATATCAGAATCACCCCCCTATTTCACAAACTAGAGGTGATCAAGTCAATCATACACTCTAAATTTTTTCAAATCTTACTCGTAAAATTACACTGAATATATTTCTCATTGCAGAATGGTTTCGAAGATGCAAGGGATAGAATAAGGGAAAGTTTTGGGAAATTAGAGTTATCTCCTTCTTCCTATGACACAGCATGGGTAGCTATGGTCCCTTCAAAACATTCACTAAATGAGCCATGTTTTCCACAATGTTTGGATTGGATTATTGAAAATCAAAGAGAAGATGGATCTTGGGGACTAAACCCTACCCATCCATTGCTTCTCAAGGACTCACTTTCTTCCACTCTTGCATGTTTGCTTGCACTAACCAAATGGAGAGTTGGAGATGAGCAAATCAAAAGAGGTTAATAGACTTTATTTGTTCAATTCAACACTAATATGTTATTCTTTCTGTTCATTTTTATTCGTCACGTTTATTTCACCATGTCTTTTAAGAAAATATTAATTAAATTAAATTATCATTATTTAATATTAATTTCAATTTATTAGAGAAACTAAAGAGTAAAGATGAAAACTAGTACTCCATCGTGAAAGTATATATATTTTTGTTGGACTGTATATTTTTTTTTTATCATTTTCTTTCAGGTCTTGGCTTCATTGAAACGTATGGTTGGGCAGTAGATAACAAGGATCAAATTTCACCTTTAGGATTTGAAGTTATACTTTCTAGTATGATCAAATTTGCAGAGAAATTAGATTTAAATTTGCCTTTGGATCTTGATCTTGTAAATTTGGTGAGTTGCAAAAAAGATTCAACAATTAAAAGGTACATATTTCATACACTTATTAAAAAAAAAAATTAATTTTATGTGTTCGGCATGGAGGAAAAATATTTCTTTTCAAGTTCAATTGGAAAGTATATTTTCTAGAAAAACATGTTCTTTTATAAATGAAGAAAATGACTTTCTTATTGAATGAAAGTAGAGAAAATAAATTCTACAGGTGATATAAATTTCTCAATAATAATTTTTTAAATTATATAAAAATAATTTTTTCACTTATGTACTTACCTGATAAAAAAGATCATTATATTTTTACAAAAAGAATATATTTCTTATTACCGAACACACTTTTATACACTTATATTCTGACTATATATATTTTAATAATTTCACAAGGAATGTTGAATATATGGGTGAAGGAGTTGGTGAATTATGTGATTGGAAGGAAATAATGAAGTTACATCAAAGACAGAATGGTTCATTATTTGATTCACCAGCCACTACTGCAGCTGCCTTGATTTATCATCAACATGATCAAAAATGCTATGAATATATTAATTCAATCTTGCAACAACATAAAAATTGGGGTACGTATAGTTTCTTTTTTCTTCTTTCTTTTTTTTTTTGGAAAAAAGGACAAATATATCCCCGTATTATTATAAATGGTCTACATATACTCTTCTTTATACTTTTGGGACACTGGTGTCCCTATCGTTCAGAAAAAGATTATGTATATGACCTTTATTCTAACGGAAGACTAAATATAGGGACACGTGACACAATTTTATCCATCGATCCGATTTTAAATAAATGTCGGATCAATGGATAAGATTATGACACGCGTATGTCCGTAAGTATAAACGGTATTTATTTAATGGCTTAACAATTAAAAAAGTTTGTTTTTTGCTTTCTAACATTTTTTTGGCCTTTTATGTTCTCATAGTTCCCACTATGTATCCAACAAAGATACATTCATTGCTTTGCTTGGTTGATACACTTCAAAATCTTGGAGTACATCGGCATTTTAAATCAGAAATAAAGAAAGCTCTAGATGAAATATACTGGTAAATTAAACTAATTAATCAAAATCATATTTATAATTGGCTATCTCTAGGTGTTTAACCTTTACGATTTTGTTAATCCTATAGTATAGTATAATAATATCAATTATTTATAGGCTATGGCAACAAAAGAATGAAGAAATTTTCTCAAATGTCACCCATTGTGCTATGGCTTTTCGACTTCTAAGGATGAGCTACTATGATGTCTCCTCAGGTTTGTTACTAAAAACTCGAGTCAATATCTGAGATGATCAATTACTAATAATTATTTTCTTAGAAAGTCAATTTTGTTGTTAGAAGAAAATTGAGATCAAGAAAACATATGACAGTTTGAGATAATAACTAAAATATTAATCAGCTGAGTTATCTTAATGAATTCAATTAATTTGTAGATGAACTAGCAGAATTTGTGGATGAAGAACATTTCTTTACAACAAGTAGGAAATATACAAGTCATGTTGAAATTCTTGAACTCCACAAAGCATCACAATTGGCTATTGATCATGAGAAAGATGACATTTTGGATAAAATAAACAATTGGACAAGAACTTTTATGGAGCAAAAACTCTTAAACAATGGCTTCATAGATAGGATGTCAAAGAAAGAGGTATTTTATTTTGTGTATCTTAATTTATATCGTACATAAAGTTTGGGAACGTAAAGATATAACTTTTGAATCCTATAGTTTATATAAGCTAAAGGCTTACATGTATGGTACTTTCTTGAATTCTATAGAATAATGTTATAACATTCTAAATCTTATTTTCAATATTTTCTTGAATTATATGTATATACAAGATATTTTATACATCGAAACTATATTTTTCTTCTATTACTAATCTTGGAAATATAAGGTGGAACTTGCTTTGAGGAAGTTTTATACCACATCTGATCTAGCAGAAAATAGAAGATATATGAAGTCATACGAAGAGAACAATTTTAAAATCTTAAAAGCAGCTTATAGGTATGATTATCTATCATTATCACTTGTACATTTTTTTAATTTTACGTTTAATTATGTTAAATTATTGTAGTGAAGTGATAAATTACGGGAAGAATGTATGGAGTATTAATCAATAATTTCATGACAATAATGTGTATATATAACTAACATATGTCATATATTTATTGAGTTGGTGTCATATCATATACTCATTGTAACTTTATATTATATATATATATATATAAAAAAAAAAGGATAAGTAGTCTATAAATATCGGGATAAGATATGAGATTAGATGTGTTAACTAGATTTGGGTTAGATCAAAATTAAGTGGACAAACCCATTAGATGTGAGGTTTGAAGTTTTGAAATCAATTAATACAAATCCAAAACCTACAACAATACAAATCCAATCAAGTTGCGATCAAAGGTTGAATATGATTCCTACATGACATAATACAAATCAACTCGAGTGTCTCTCATACTCACTGTCATGTAGGACAAATTATTTTATTTGTTCAATTTTATACAAATTCAAATTTATGTATGCACATAAAATTAAATGACATAAATATCAGCTAAAGCAGAATTGAAAAACGCATTTATATGTTATGTTGTGCAAATCCTAATTTAAAGTTTTTCTCTCTATTAGGTCACCCGACATTAACAATAAGGACTTGTTAGCATTTTCAATACACGACTTTGAATTATGCCAAGCTCAACACCGAGAAGAACTTCAACAACTCAAGAGGTATATTTATAGTGATATTTTCTTTTTAGTCTGTTTAATAATAACTTTTTTATATATATATTTTTAGTGACAATTTAACTTAAATTTTCTATTTTACTTTTAATAAAATAATTTATAATTACACAGATATTTATAATTTATTTGATACCATAAATTTCAAAACGCATTTTTACCTAATCAAACCCTAATGCCTATTTATCCGTCTTCATTGTGGCCCTAACCTTCTTAGGTAAGAAAACTACCACCATGAGCGATGAATTCTTTTTTCATTCTTAAACTTCATGTGAAATCAAACATCTTTGTGTATACGAATGTAGGTGGTTTGAAGATTATAGATTGGACCAACTCGGACTTGCAGAACGATATATACATGCTAGTTACTTATTTGGTGTTACTGTTATCCCCGAGCTTGAATTATCCGATGCTCGTCTTATGTACGCGAAATACGTCATGCTCTTGACTATTGTCGATAATCATTTCGAGAGTTTTGCATCCAAAGATGAATGTCTCAACATCATTGAATTAGTAGAAAGGTATTTCTTATGTACTTATAAGCTCATCAAACTGACTTAATTTTAGTTTGACTTATGAGCATTTTTAGAGGTTATTTATGTTTTTGGTAATTAATTAAGCACAAAAATACTTACAAATTAAGTGTTAAATGATTGTTATTTACAGGTGGGATGACTATGCAAGTGTAGGTTATAAATCTGAGAAGGTTAAAGTTTTCTTTTCAACTTTTTACAAATCAATAGAGGAGCTTGCAACAATTGCTGAAATTAAACAAGGACGATCTGTCAAAAATCACCTTATTAATTTGGTAGGGGAATTATTCTATGACTTCCTTCTTTAATTGTATTTTTTATACTTATTAGTGTATTTAAAAAAGAATATTTTTTTTCTAATTTGGCATGTCTTTAATTTTCACATTCAAAGATTATAATATTAAACGATATTTTGTTACATTAAGCATATTTTTAAATTATGGTAACAAGAATCAAATTATTTTTTTATTTTTTTTAGTCTGTTTAAAAAATAATATCTTTTTTTTTTTAATTTGGTACTCTTTAACTTCAACATTCCATATGACATATAATAAGCATATCTTTAATTTAACAGCACAAAAGTCAAAAAACTTTTTTACTGTCTTAAATTTGTTAAGTTTCAAAATGTGTGAATGAAAAATAAAGAGTTGCAACTTTTATGAATAGTTGTGACTTTTATGAAAAATTCTTTTTATGGAAGGTTGATTGTGACTTTTATTAAAGATTGTGACATTTTCAAAAGATTGTGACTTTTCCGAAGGGTTATGACCTTTCTGTTAAGTCACAATAAGAATCTTCTCACAATACTGTTTGTTGTCTATAAATACAGAGATTAAGAGACACAATTTTTAGACTTCTACTACTACTAGTACTAAATATAGCATTTTAAGTGTACTTTTCTGTAGTTGAGTAGCTCGCTGACATTGTGATTGTGGGTACCGATACACCGGTGAGTAAGGTTATTCAATCCTGGTAGAATATATTCCATTAACCTCGGGTATTTGAGGGGAATAATTTTCTTAAGGAGACACTGTACATTCAGTGTGCTTGATTTTCTTCTTTAAGAAAAATATTTTCTATGTTTCTGATTTTATTTTCTCTTCTAGTTTAAAAATACTCTTTAAACTATGTTGTTTCTTATCAAGTTCTTCCAAAAATTTGTTCTAAGTATCTTAGAAATATATGATAAACAACAAAATTATCTACCTAGTTAACTGAGACAAACAAATTGAATCAGAAAAATTATTTTCAAATTTATTTTCTTAAGCGTCGTGTCTTACCATCATACAATTTTTATAGTGGCTTGAATTGATGAAGTTGATGTTGATGGAACGAGTAGAGTGGTGTTCTGGCAAGACAATACCAAGCATGGAAGAGTACTTGTATGTTACATCTATAACATTTTGTGCAAAATTGATTCCTCTCTCAACACAATATTTTCTTGGAATAAAAATATCCAAAGATCTATTAGAAAGTGATGAAATATGTGGCCTATGGAATTGTAGCGGTAGAGTCATGCGAATCCTTAATGATTTACAAGATTCCAAGGTAACAACTCTTGTATTCTTTTAATATTAATTTGGCTCATAGAGATAATTTTCATCATGTGATATTGGATAAGCATCATCATATAATTATATTATATAATAAAATAGAACTTATCAATTGTACACATAGGGTGTGTTTGGGTATGAAAAATTTAATTTCTTATTTTTTATACTAAATATATAATATTATCTAAAAAATAAAAAGTATTTGTATATCATTTAGATAAATTTGTTGGGGCCTGTAGGGTGGTGGGGATGATGGTTAGGAGTGGAGTAAAGACAACGAGATTGTTGGAGGATAGAAAAAAGATAATTAATCAATGTAAAATATCATCTGTAAAAATATATTTTTCGAAGTCACTTGTAAAAACAATCAACTTGTGTCAATCATACCTATGGTACAAAATCTTAGACTACTGAGTGATCAGATGCTAATTTAGAATTTTAAATTTATAGATGCTGAAATCATGTTTCTTATTAATTCCCACATGTTTTGCTACAGAGAGAACAAAAGGAGGTCTCAATAAATTTAGTCACATTACTAATGAAAAGTATCTCTGAGGAAGAAGCTATAATGAAGATAAAGGAAATCTTGGAAATGAATAGAAGAGAGCTATTGAAAATGGTTTTAGTTCAAAAAAAGGGAAGCCAATTGCCTCAATTATGCAAAGATATATTTTGGAGGACAATCAAATGGGCTCATTTCACTTATTCACAAACTGATGGATATCAAATTCCAGAGGTAATGAAGAATCACATTGATGAAGTCTTTTACAAACCACTCAATCATTAATCCCTCATTTTGAATTTATGACTTTTGTTCTTTCCTTCTATTCCAACTAAATAAAATTGTTCGCGCGAATCCAGATAATAAAAAATCTCTATAAACCTGTGGTTTAATCTTTTATCTAATACCTTAATATTATAAAAATATATATTTTTCTCTTTATTTTTTGTTCAAAAATATAATACAAACGTATACGAGTCTATCTTTAATTTTGAAAACGAAACCCCTAGCTTTGCTTTTCTTGCGATTCAAGCCTATATACTTAGTTACTTACAATGAAAGATTCGAATCATAAGAATAGAGTTGCGAGATGTTACAAATATATATAGTACTACCACTAAATAGTTATTGAAAAGTCTTTTATTTGTTGTAGTCTACAACACATAAAAAAAGACATACAAGGGGCTAGGTCTAAAAACTAACAATGGCTTTCAATATGTGTGTCCACCAAAACGTCTATGCCTTTGTTGAAAGTTCATTATTGCCTTCTTAAGATCTTCCTCTCCAAAATCAGGAAACAATGTGTTGGTGAAGTAAAATTCAGTATAAGCCAATTGCCACAACAAAAAGTTACTAACTCTTTGTTCACCTCCTGTCCTTATAAGTAAATCAGGATTTGGACACTTACTTTCAAGTTCTTGTTCAAATAAATTTTTGTTGATATCTTCTACATCTAATAAACCATTCATTGCTTTATTAACAATGCTTTTTGTTGCTTGCAATATGTCATAATATCCACCATAATTTAGTGCAATCACAAGGTGAAGTCCTTTGTTTCCCTTTGTAGTCTCTTCTGTTAATGCTATGCATTTTTGTAATGTCATTGGAAGGTTGGATTTACAACCAATAACAGACACTCTTACTCCAAACCTATTGATTTGTAAGGGTAATGAGAAATTAAAACAATCATTCGCTATAATAAATAAAGAATTTTGCGGCAATTATAGAATGACAATTTTAAATAGTGTATATGTATATATATGATACACAAATTATACATCATACATATACACATTTTACGCTATTTGTATAATATCGATACATTGCATATATACATATGAAATGCACCATTTGGGGCTGGAACTCCCATCTTTACTATGATATGAACATTTTTACACTAGACCATTGATGTTTTGGATCAATATATTGATGACAGTCGATAAAGACATTTTTTAGATCAAACTATTAATTGAAGACATTTTTATTCAATTTCACATTATTTAAGGAGATTTATAAACCTTTTTTCATTTGATTTATATGGTATTAGACCAAACTATTAACTAAAGAAAATGATTAAGTATCCTTATTGCTATTTAGACATTTTTTATGAGTCATTTGCCAAATAATAAAATACAGACACACAAATAACATTATCCCTTAATGACATTTGTATATTTTAATCGAAAAATGCAGTACCTCAAAAATTCGTTGAAGAATTCTTCAAACAATTGCATCAAGAAATCAACCTCCTCCTGCTCCAAAACAAATGGTTATATATGCTTCAACAAAAAAAATAAAATACAAATTCTATAAATTAGGTTTTATTCGTTTCAATTTATCTACCTTACTTTCTCTGTTTTAGTTTATTTTAAAAGGAATGTTTTTTTCTTTTTTACTTTTAGTGAATCGTTAATTCCTGCTTTAATTTCCATCTTTCATGTTTAAGAGTTAAGACCATAAAATTAAAAGACGTTTTGATTCATTTGATATATTTTTAGAAGGTCAAACATAGTTATTTAAAAATTAAAAAAAATGTTTGATCAAATTTTAGAAATAATAAGTGTTTTAGTAGCATAAACTGTTTTTGAGTAGCTGAAAAAAGTACTAGTTCTTTTCCAAAAATATTACACACAAAAACACTTTTTATATGTTTGGTGAAATAATATGAAAGTTTAAATGACCATACAATATTGAGATCCTATTTTTGAAAAACTTTAGTGATTTTAATACCTTGATTTATTTGGAAGAACAAAATGACGATGGAGAGCTATGAAGTTGGCCAGAAAAATAATCGGAAGGGACTAAATATGCACCAATATATTAACTCAATAAAATAATAACTATTATTCTATATAAATAGTAAGAAAGATTTTAATCTAAATTCGAAGTTAAAAGACCATTTTGGACTTTTCTCCAAATTCAAACGTAAAATGTTTAAATATTTTGAAATAAAAATATTTACATGAAAGTACAATAAGTTAGGGAAATGCTCTCTCAATATATATGCTGGAAATTCCAGAGATACACTTATATTATACTGTCCTATTAGCCCCTGAACTTATTTCATATATAATTTTTTATTCTTTTTTCGAACTACGTGGCAATAGCATGAAAAAAATGTCAACATGCGCTGAGCCCTCAAGATAGTATCACGTAGACCGAAAAGGCTAGAAAATTATTTATAAAATAAGATCAGGGAATAATAGGACCTTACTGTAGTATAAATGTATCTCTGATATTTCGGACATTGGTTGAGGGTACTTGTGCATTTAAATATGAAAAAAATGTAGCAACAGAATAATTCATCCGACTCTCAAAATTGAAATATGATTGCCACATAAATTAAGACAGAAAACATAAAAAACAAATGCATCCATAAATTAAACACATACCTTGGATCTTTTCCAATTTTCAGTAGAAAAAGCAAAAGCAGTGATAACTTGTATTCCCAATTTAGAAGAAATATCACAAATCTCTTTTAATTTAGGAATAATAAGTTTGTGACCTTCATATACTTCTAAACCCTTAGACTTTGCCCATCTCCTATTACCATCCATTATCAAAGCAATGTGTTTAGGCATAAGCTCTTCGTGAAGTTCGAGATCATCATTATCATTATCATTATCATAACAAAGCTTTTCAGTTTGTAAGCTTAATGAGCATGAAATCTTGCTGAGTCCACGATCAGACATTGTTAGAGGCAGCTTTAGAATTTGAAGTTTATCATGAATTCCTATAGTAATAATAATAAATTGATTTATAATATTAACTGAGTTCAAATTTAAATATAATTTTTTATATGTATACATATACGTATATAAGGTATGAACAAAAATTATTGAATTAATTCCCGTAAATGATTAACCTTTGAATTCACCCATAGATATTGATGATGGTGATGATGATTTCCGGCATTGAAGATCCAAAGAGCTTTTTAATGAGATGAAGAAGTGTTGAGACACTATTGAAGAGTTCATGATTTATGGTGAACTGAAACAAGGAAAGTAGTGTTTAAATAGAATTTATGGTACGACTCTTTAATTAAAGATTTCACGTTCGAGTCTGGATTAATATGAAAGAAATTTTTCAAAATTATTAGAGAATTAACTAAGCAAAACAAATAATTTCACTTTTTTTTTCTTCTAATAGTTGAAATGAGGTACCAAATAAAAAGCATAAGTATTTTAGGGGAAGGATTGGAAGCTAAACTTTAAGGAAGTTAACATTAAAGTATACTACATCTTTTAAAATAGAGTAATTAATACCTAGAGTCTTCCAGCAGAGTGAATTTAGAATGTTTAAACATTAATGAATCATAATTTTAAAAAAAGCAAAATAAAATATTAAGTGGAAATTAGTACTCAATCAATACAAAATTAAATACACCATTTAATATTTTCGCAAGAAATTAAACTAAATTATATATATGTATATATTAAAAAATATCTAATTTGATGAAGAGAGTTGATTCCTTTAGTATACAATGTTTATTTTAAGAAAAGTATTCAGAACATTTCTAAACTTAACGTAAATTATTGTTAATTTTGTCTTTAAATTATTGACAGCTTTAAATACATCATTCGCTTGACTAATTAAACTTAAGATACACCTCGATTTGTCACACGATATAGCAAGTGGTCTCAAACTCTTGTAAGAGTATGTGACTCATAGTAAAATGCCAAAAGAAGTACTGAAAACATCTCTAAACTTGACGAGAATTTAGTGGTGTATTTGACTCATAATGTATAATTGGGGGTGCATTTAAATTCAGTTAATCAAGTACAAAAATATTTTTAAGGTTATCGATAGTTCAAAAATAAAACTAACGATCCACATGAATTTAAAATTGTTTTCAATACTTCTCTAATTTTATTTTCTTAAAAAAAAAGTGATTTACCTTTGTTCTTTGAGTGATTGTCCTCTACCTTTTTATGTTTTTCTACTGGCAATAATTAGAACAGCAAAATTCTTGTGCAGTGAAATCATTTACTTATCAATTAGTTTTAATACTTTTCTTTATTATTAAAAAAAATATATTATGTTCTTTGTTTAGCATGCAACTATTAGATCATGATATTTATATGCTATATCCATTAATTCCAAGAAAAATGAAATGAACTTTTAAAATTTTACAATATTATACTTTTAAAATGAATTAATATAAGGACTTAGAACTAATTTTATTTTTATTTTATAAATAAATAAATAATTTAAAATAAAGATTTTTAATAATATAGACAATAATATAAGACGAAACAAATATATAAATGATAACTAAGTTTCTTTATTAGGTATGTGTTGTTCACGTCAATCAAAAAGTAATTACAATAATTCCCTCTTTTGGATTGTTGTTCTAAGATTTGCACAATAATACTCATATACTTTTTCTTATTTTAATTAAAATAAGATAGGCTCGAATGATAAGCACAATAATATTTAATACCTGTTTTTCTTGATATTTCTTTATTTTAATTTAAATTTAAATTTTAAAAATAAAAATAATAATTTAAATCTTGCAATTTTTGAAACAAAGATAAATAAAATATATTAAAATTTTATTCAGTCTTATAATTGAAAAATTAAAACTAAAAAATTATCACAAAAAAAAAGTGATATTCTTTTAGACTGAGAGAGTAATATACATATATAGTAAGGTATATATATTTAACGGATTTTTTTTTTATTATACGTTCTTATATAATATGATTTGACTTGTCACCAACTTTAGAGACAATAAAAGATTTCTAAATCTTGTACAGTATTCCATTAAAAATAGCAAAAAAAACGTTTAAAATATATTTAAATTATGTGAAAAGATTAAAAATATTCTTTGTTTATAGTTTGATTAAAAAAATGTCTCTGTCATTAATATTTTGATTAAAAAATGTCTTTAAATTATATGAAAGAAATAAAAATGTCCTCGTTTGTTGTTTGATTTTAAAATGTCATTGTCGTCAATACTTAGATCCAAAATTATTATTATTGTTATTTAATGAGTCAAAAATGCTCATTTTTTTAAAAAAGTATATTATTATTTTTCTTTTTAACACATTTTTTTTCTAATTCTATATTTTTTTTATATTAGCAAATATTAATCCTACTTTAATTCAGAAAAAATAGAAAAATAAAATATTTCTTATTTTATCATCATTATTTTTTATCGTTATATAAATACAAATTAATGGTAGATATACTATAATTTTATATATTTGAAATATATTATATGTCGAAAGGTTACATGAAATTATTCTGTTTTAATTGATAAAATGAGACAAACAAGAAGAAAAAAATATCTTCTACATTTTTATTTGTTAAAGTGATTTTAGAGGAAATAAAACAAGAATAGTATTCTTTAATAATATTTTAATTAGAAAGAAGACGTGTTATTATATATATATATATATATATATAGATATATATATATATATATATATATATATATATATATATATATATATTCGTAAAAAGGCATTTTGACTCATTTTATAACTATATATAGGGACATTTTTGGATTAAAGTATTGATTGCAAGAGCATTTTTTAGCCAAAGTATTGACATTAAGGACATTTTTAAACTAAACTATAGACGAATGACATTTTTTTTTCTTTCACAAAGTTTAAGAACATTTCTGACCCTTTTCCCTTAAAAGTATGTAGAATTTATTAAACTACACTTTAATCATATAAATTTAAATATGTCATATATAAAATTAATTAAAATAACAGAATTTTCAATAAATTATTTTTAATTAAAAGTGATTTCATCGAAAAAAAACAAACAGAGGGGGAGATAATAGTTTCTTGATTAGGTTCATAATTTTTCCTCTTTTGGACGGTTGTTCTAAGATTTACATAATAATGCTCATATACTTTTTCTTATTTAAAAAAAATGCTGCAATGATTGCCACCTAATTTGTTTTTTTTTTATTCGATTCAATTATTTATATATATATATTATTGGAGTACGATTTTAGTAGTGCTATCACATAGAATCTCATTTAGATCGAAGTGTTTCCTATCAAGGATATCCCAATATTTAGAGCTCAAATTTGAAATCTTTAATTAAAGAAGAAATAACTTTATCCATCGCACCAGCAATTGTATTTTTACTTCCATTGATATTAGGTTATTTCTTTGTTTCAATTCATTGGTTTCTATTTTCCTTCTAAATTAATTCTTTTAAAAAGAATGCTTTTTAAAAAATAAAAAAATTTGATAATTTTTTAATCTCAAATTTTATATGACATATTTAAGATTACAAGATCAAAAAATATTTTGATACATTTATATATATTTAGTTAAAATTACAAAATCCAAAGCTTATTTGAATAAACTTTTTAGGTGAAAAATCTTTCTAAGTTCGGTTTGATTCGATTATTCCTCCGTCGTTAATCATAAAATCAAAAAATAAGTGGGAAAATAGAAAACAAATAAATTAACAAACAAAGGATAATCAAACAACTCATCAACCAATCATTATGATCCTGCAAACCTTGTTTGTCAATTCACTTTTATTTGTTTATTTAAACGTTTCATGTCTCTTAAAAAATGATTAACATAAAAATATAACATAATGCTCATATTGATGATTTTTTTTCCAAAGGTTCCCTCAAGGGGTTCCACTAAGTCAAAGAAAATTGATTGATATTTAGAATTATGTTTTGAAAATTGATTTGGAGAATAAGTGATTAATGCAAAGGGTAAAACACGAGAAAAGATTAATTTTATTTTCTTAATAGGTTAAAAATGAAAAACCTACTTTAAAAAAATAAACGGATAAATGTGAACGAAAAAAGTATTATAAGGTGGGCATGACCCACCCCCTTCACTTAAACACAAATACTCGCATAATCACATACATATAGCTACATATATCTAGAGTCTGAACTATGACACAAATATTATAATATCGAAAACTCAAGAAATGACCGATAATTAACCATTTAAACTATTGAGTTATATATATGGTAATATTAATAAACTTGCCATGCCACTTTAAATTTGTGTCCCCCACCCACCCCACCATGTCCCTTCCATCACATTTCATGAATTATTTTGTACATTATTCTTGCCAATATATTGTTGTATAAATTAGAAGACACATTGGTTAAATTAAATTATCCCTTCTTTTATTTATTAAGTCAATTTAACACATTATGGAAGTCTCCTCCTTCATTTTCACAATTTTTCTCATTCTCCTACCTTTACTTCTTGCGATCGTTAAAAATCACAAAAAATCAAAAAATTTGCCTCCGGGTCCATGGAAACTTCCGATCATCGGAAACTTACACCAACTCGAAATTTCACGACCTTACATCACACTCAAGGAGTTATCGAAGAAATATGGACCGTTGATGCACCTAAAACTCGGTGAACGTTCAACTATTGTCATTTCTTCATATAAAATACTTAAAGAATTGATGAAAACAAGTGACACTATCCTCTCTCATAGGCCCGAGCTCCTTGTCTCGGAAACCGTGGCTTACAACGGTAGAGACATTGCTTTTGCTCCCTATGGTGATTACTGGAAACAGATGCGCAAAATTTGCACATCAGAGATCCTCAGTACAAGAAGAATTCACTCGAATTATCCTCTTATTGAAGAGGAAATTTCGCGCTTAGTGGAAAATATTAGTGAGTCATCATCTAAAGGTACCCTAATTAATGTGTATGAGTGTCTCAACTCACTCTCTTGTGCTATTATTTGTAGGGCTAGCGTTGGAACGACTTGTAACGATTCGGATTCGTTGATATCTACCATAAGAAAAATAACACCTCTAGTGGGACTTTTTAATATATCGGATTTGTTCCCTTCCCTCAAGTTTCTCGATAGATATATTATAGGATCTAATCAAAAGTTACTGAAAATGCATCATGAATTATGTGATCGCCTTCTAGAAGAAATTGTTCGCGAACACGAAGAAAGTATTAGAAAAAATAATGTTGATGAGGAAGATCTTTTGCACCTTCTTCTAAGGCTTAGAGAGAAGGAGAGCCACAATTTTCAAGTACCTATAACAAGAGATAACGTCAAAGCTATTATCTTGGTAAGTACATAACTTATTGAAAGCATTACATTTTGTTTGGATATTTGTTCAATTTTATAAAAGTTGAAGTTTTTATTTGTGCGCACACAGTTAAAGCCAAGTTAAAGGGCATATTCAGTTATCAAATGGTTAAAAGTTGGATTAATTAAGCCGAGTCCATCCTCTTTTGTGATTTTTTCCAATTATAAACATAAATTGTTTTGATTTCAAATAAAATTATTTATAAATAGTAATATGATCATTTATGAAATTTATCTGAAATACAGGATATGTTCGTTGGTGGAACGGACACGACATCAATTTTAGTGGAATGGGCCATGGCTGAATTATTGAAAAATCCAAATATGATGAAAAAAGCCCAATTTGAAGTTAGAGAGGTTTTAAAAGGGAAAAAGAAAGTTGATCATATTGATGTACAAAATTTGAAATACTTGAAATTGATCGTGAAAGAAACTCTAAGACTTCATCCTCCAGGTCCCTTAGCTATACCAAGAGAATCAATAGAGGAAATCGCGATTAATGGGTATGTTATACCTAATAAAACAATAGCCTTGATAAATTTGTATGCAATGGGAAGAGATCCTGAATATTGGCACGATCCAGAGAAATTCATGCCTGATCGATTCAACAATTATGTCGATAATGATGTTAAAATGATCAAAGGATCATCCAATGTTCCTATGGAGTTTTTGGCATTTGGATTTGGAAAAAGGGTTTGTCCTGGAATGTTATTTGCTACGGCAAGTAGTGAACTCACATTGGCTAGATTACTTTATCATTTCGATTGGAAACTTCCTAATGGTATGAATCCAGAAGATTTAGATATGACTGAAGGTTTTGGTGCTGCTGCTACAATGAAAAACAACTTGTATTTGGTTGCTACACCATATGACTAACAAGATTTAGTCTGTCTCAGTTTATGTAACATCTTTTGAATTCTGTATCGTGTCGTAAAAGAATTGTTTTTTTTCTTTTTCTTCCCCTTTCTTTTCTTGTATTCCATCATGTATTGTTTTCATTGATAATAATGTGTAAAATCTTGCAGTAGTTTTATGTAACTTGCGTTTGTTATCCTTATTATTATTTTGTCAAAAAGAATAATAATGTGGCACTATGAGAATCAAACCTCCAAATCATTTTATTTTGGCCAAAAGAATTACCAACATACATCCCTATAATTGCATATTTTAGCAAAAATATGGTGTTACAATTTTTACGAGAAAATATGAAATTAGCTATTTAGTTCATGGATAAGTCCTAGCTATTCATTGTTAAAAAACTCCTGGCTAATTGAGTTTTCTTATAATCTTTCGCTAATTTACAACTAAATAAGATTATTATAAAAATTTTATTGTTTAATTATAAAATTTTATTCTTCGCTAATTTTTTTTGTATTCTAGTAGTGAAGAGAGTGATTTACCCTAACCTTTGTTAATATGAAAATAAAAAGTTCATATGACTCTATTTGCAATGGAAAAAGCCTCTATTTTTGGCAATAAGATACAACAATCTATGAGCAAAAGTAAATGTATTATTCTTAACTCTTTGATTCTAAAATTAAGATTTTCATTCTGGATCGTGAACCACCATTCAAAATTAAAACGAGCGTGATGTTGTTGTTATAATAAATATATAATACAGTCCATCACGTAGAGAGAGAAGACATGTTTGTCATCAAAACTTTTCTTCACTTTCTTTGTTTTCACAATGTCAAATTAAAATAAGATAAATAAATTGAAACAGAAGAGAAAGAACAAAACTCATAAATTCAAAATGAGGGATTATTAATGATTGAGTGGTTTGTAAATGACTTCATCTATGTGATTCTTCATTTCCTCTGGAAATCTATATTCATCACCATGTGAATAAGTGAAATAAACCATTTTGCTTGTCCTCCAAAATATTTCTTTGCATAATTGAGGCAATTGGCTTCCCTTTTTTTGAACTAAAACCATTTTCAATAACTCTCTTCTATTCATTTCCAAGATTTCCTTTATCTTCATTATAGCTTCTTCCTCACAAATATTTGTTCTTCTTGGACTTTGTGTCATTAGTATTGTGACTAAATTCATTGAGCTCTCCCCTTTTTCTCTCTGTAGGAAAACATGTAAGAGACAATTGACCAATATTAGTGATTTATTCGGAATTCAATAAAAAACATGATTTTATTGAGAATCTATTAACTTGAAATTCTAGATTTACTCATCAAGATTTTGCGTTGTATATCATATGTATAATGGACAAGTTGATTCTTTTGTCATGAAGAAAAACTCTAATATTATGAACGTGTTCGGTACATACGAAAATGACTTTTTCACTGAAATTCAAAAGTTATATAAATAACAATTTACATTGATTGATGGTCTCATTTCCAACTTCTAACACATCTCATCTTTACCCCGTCTCCTAACCCCCCAATCCCACACCCTTACCTCCCATCAGCCAACTCCACCTCTTCATATTATTTGTCTAGATAATATAGGAATACTTTTATACAATATTATTTATTAATTAGTACCAAGAAAACAAGAAATTAAAAAAAATTGTTAACTTTTTTGGAAATTTTTTTTTTCATGTTATATATCTTGATGACCCAAACTAAAGTTAAAAATTAATAGTAAAAAAATACAAGAGTTGTTACCTTGTAGGTTTGTAAATCATTGAGGAGCCTCATGACTATACCAGTACAATTGCATAAACCACATATTTCATCACTTTCTAAAAGATCTTTGGATATTTTTATTCCAAGAAAATATTGTGTTGTGAGAGGAATCAATCTTGAACCAAATGTTATAGATGTAACATACAAATACTCTTCTATGCTTGGTATTGTCTTGCTTGTCCACCACTCTACTCGTTCAATCAACATGCACTTCATCACTTCAAGCCACTATAGATAACGGAGATACAGAGTTTAAGAAAGTAAATTAAAAACAATCGAAATAATTTTTTCTATTTCAATTTGTAATTTGTCTTAATTGACTAAGTATACAGTTTAAGAAAGTAAAGATATGCTTACTGTATCAAAATGTCATTTAATCTGATGTGATCGTAAAGATGTCATATGACGTTGAAATTAAAGAGTTACAAATTAGACATTCTTAAAAGCAAACTAAAAAGAAAAATTAATTCCCTTACCAAATTAATAAGATGATTTTTGACAGATCGTCCTTGTTTAATTTCAGCAATTGTTGCAAGCTCCTCTATTGATTTATAGAAAACAGAAAAAAAAACTTTAACCCTCTCAGAATTATAACCTACACTTGCATAGTCATCCCACCTGTAAATAATAGTGTTGAAATTAATTTTATGAATACACAATTATGTGATACTGTGATTGAATTGAAGTGTTGAAATTGTTAATAAGTACTCCATTTGATATGATAAATTAAAAATGCTTCAGTTTGACGAGCTAATAAGTTGAGACTAAATACCTTTCAACTAATTGAATGATGTTGAGTAATTCATCTTTAGATGCAAAACCATCAAAAAGATCATCGACTATGGTTAGTAGCATGACATATTTTGCATACATGAGACGTGCATTAGAGAACTCAGGTTCAGAGACAACAGCTATGCCAATTAAGTAAGTAGTATATATAAATTGTTCTGACAGTCCAAGTTGGTCCAATCTACAATCTTCAAACCACCTACATTCGTATACGTAAACGTGTTTTGACTTTACATGAAGTTTAAGAATATCATTTTTCAACGGACTAAAAAGAGTATTAATAATATACCTCTTGAGTTGTTGAAGTTCTTCACGGTGTTGAGCTTGGCATAAGTCAAAGTCGTGTATTGAAAATATTAACAAGTCCTTATTGTTAATGTTGGGTGACCTATAATAAAGAGAGACTTAAATTAGAATTTGCGCTACATAATATAAACGTGTTTTTTTAATTTGACTATAACTGATATTCATGTCATTCAATTTTGTGTGCATACATGAACTTAAACTTGTATAAAGTTAAATAAGTAAATAAATATGTTTTACGAGACAGTTAATATGAGATACACTTGAGTTGATTTGTATTATGTCATATAGGACGCATATTTAACCTTGATCGCAATTCGATTGGAGTCTTGGATTGTGCTTATTGTCTAGCCAACCTATTTTTGTAGCTTTTGTCATTGAAGACCTCTCTAATTGATTACAAAAACCTCAAATCTCACATCTTAGGGGTTTGTCCACTTCATTTTGATCTAACCCGTTCAGTTGACATATCTAGTCTCATATTTTATTCCGATATCCGTAGAGTTAGAGTACTTATTGATTTTTATAACAGAAAGTTATATTGAATATATGACACCAACTTAATAAATACATGATATATGTTAGTTATATACATTATTATCATGAAATTGTTGATTAATACTCCATATATTCTTGATTCTTCCCTTAATTTATCACTTTACTACAATGATTTGACATTATTAAACGTAAATACAAATTAAAAAAATAAATGTACAAGTGATAATGATAGATAATCATACCTATAAGCTGCTTTTAAGATTTTAAAATTGTTCTCTTCGTATGACTTTATATATCTTCTATTTTCTGCTCGATCATATGTGGTATAAAACTTCCTCAAAGCAAGTTCCACCTGATATTTCCATGATTAATAATAGAAGAAAAATATATAATTCGATACATAAAATATTTAGTATTTACATATAATTCAAGGAAGAATCGCAGCTTAAGAAATGAGATATAGAATATTATAAAATTATTCTTTGTAAAGAAAAAATAACTTTTAATCACTTGGTGATACCAAATATTATCTTTGTATAGTTCGTAAGTTATAATTTCTAACATTCCATTCTATTGACATGATATGTTTAAAATCATAAGTTTCAGAAAATATTATTTGTCGTACATGTAAGCCTTTAGCTTATATAAACTATAGGATTTAAAAGTTATATCTTTACGTTCCCAAACTTTAAGTACGATATAAATTAAGATACACAAAATAAAATACCTCCTTTTTTGACATCCTATCTATGAAGCCATTTTTTAAGAGTTTTTGCTCCATAAATGTTCTTGTCCAATTGTTAATCTTATCCAAAATGTCATCTTTCTCATGATCAATAGCCAATTGTGATGCTTTGTGGAGTTCAAGAATTTCAACATGACTTGTATATTTCCCGTTTGTTGTAAAGAAATGTTGTTCATCCACAAATTCTGCTAGTTCATCTGCAAATTAATTGAATTCATTAAGACAAACTACTTTGTTGTCGGAGTTTTTAGGGTTTAATTTCTCAGATGGTAACTCAGCTAATATTGTAGTTATTATATAAGATTATCATATGTTTTCTTGATTTATTTTTTTCTTCAATAACAAAAATGACTTTCTTAAAAAATAATTATGATCATCTGAAAAATCGACTCGAGTTTTTAGTAACAAACCTGAGGAGACATCATAGTAGCTCATCCTTAGAAGTCGAAAAGCCATAGCACAATGGGTGACATTTGAGAAAATTTCTTCATTCTTTTGTTGCCATAGCCTATAAATAATTGATATTATTACTATACTATAGGATTAACAAAATCGTAAAGGTGAAACACCTAGAGATAGGCAATTATAAAATATGATTTTGATAAATTAGATTTAATTTACCTGTATATTTCATCTAGAGCTTTCTTTATTTCTGATTGAAAATGCCGATGTACTCCAAGATTTTGAAGTGTATCAACCAAGCAAAGCAATGAATGTATCTTTGTTGGATACATAGTGGGAACTATGAGAACATAAAGGGCCAAAAAAATGTTAGAAAGCAAAAAACAAGATTTTTAATTATTAAGTCATTAAAATAAACAACACATTTATTTTTTAACCTCACAAACTTTTAATTTTGTTTTTTGTCTTTGGATTATAACGGACAATAAAATAATCTTAATCATATATAGATAGTAGCAATATTTTCCGCTGAAGACGGTTCAGATGAAACTCTGACAGTAGGCTGGCTCCGCCCTTCCATAAGATAGTTGGGCCAGTTAAAGTCCTGAACCTCGTAGATCGGCCCATGTTCTAGCTTAGGAGTCGGAAAAATACTTTTTAAAAAAAAAAAAAAAAAAAGTAAAACAAATAAATTAAAACAAATAGAGTAATTATTTTTCATATTGTACGTACCCCAATTTTTGTGTTGTTTCAAGATTGAATTAAGATATTGATAGCATTTTTTATCATGTTGATGATAAATCAAGGCAGCTGCAGTAGTGGCTGGTGAATCAAATAATGAACCATTTTGTCTTTGATGTAACTTCATTATTTCCTTCCAATCACATAATTCACCAACTCCTTCATCCATATATTCAACATTCCTTGTGAAATTATTAAAATATATATAGTTAGAAAATAAGTGTATAAAGGTGTGTTCGGTAAGAAGAAATATATTTTTTTTAATGATCTTTTTTATCAGGTACGCAAGTGAAAAATTTATTCGTATATTATCTAAAAAAATATTAATGAGAAATTTATATCAGCTGTAGAACTTATTTTCTCTACTTCATTAAATAAGAAAGTCATTTTCTTCATTTGTAAAAAAACATGTTTTTCTAGAAAATATACTTTCCAATCGAACTTGAAAAGAAATATTTTTTCTCCATGCCTAACACATAAAATCAATTATTTTTTTTAAAAAAAAAGTCTATGAAATATGTACCTTTTAATTGTTGAATCATTTTTGCAATTCACCAAATTTACAAGATCAAGGTCCAAAGGCAAATTTAAGTTTAATTTCTCTGCAGATTTGATCATACTAGAAAATATAACTTCAAATCCTAAAGGTGAAATTTGATCCTTGTTATCTAATGCACAACCATACGTTTCAATGAAGCCAACACCTGAAAGAAAATGAAGGAACTCTTCAAGTAAAAAAAATATACACTCCAACAAAACTTATTATATATTGTATTGGCATAATTATATTTTTAGTTAATTATATATCAACAAATAAAGAATTTTATGGATAATTATAATTATTTTGTTATTTTACGGATAATTATGTGTATATACTTTCACGAGGGAGTACTAGTTGTCACTTTTACTCTTTCTCTATTAAATTGAGATCAATATTAAATAATGATAATTTAATTTAATTAATATCTTCTTAAAAGACACGGTGAAATAAGCGTAATAAATAAAAATGAACAGAAAGAATAACATAATAGTGATGAATTGAACAAATAAAGTCCATTTACCTCTTTTAATTTGCTCATCTCCAATTCTCCATTTGGTTAGGGCAAGCAAACATGCAAGAGTGGAAGAAAGTGAGTCCTTTAGAAGCAATGGATGGCTAGGGTTTAATCCCCAAGATCCATCTTCTCTTTGATTTTCAATAATCCAATCTAAACATTGTGGAAAACATGGCTCATTTAGTGAATGTTTTGAAGGGACCATAGCTACCCATGCTGTGTCATAGGAAGAAGGAGATAACTCTAATTTCCCAAAACTTTCCCTTATTCTATCCCTTGCATCTTCAAAATCATCCTGCAATATATTCAGTGTAATTTTACGAGTAAGATCTGAAAAATATATAGTGTGTATGTCCGACTTCACCTCTAGTTTGAGGAATAGAGAGGCTGATTCTGATAGACAGTCAGATCAAATTGATGTAGTTCGAATAAAATAAAACAATAGAAGAAAAAAAGTCAAGACAAAATGATGTTAAGGGCATGACAAAGGGTACTAAAAAAATAATATGATAATGAAAGTGTAAGAAATACTATGAAATAACAAATATCACATCACTAATTAATATTTTGATCTAACTTTATTATGAGTTTGATCAATTGAATCAGATAGTTTTGTCTTAGATTTTATATTTGTTAAAAAGAATCAATAAATAAGTATATATAAATAATAAATTTCAAACTAAATATGATCGAATTTCCAATCAGAATCCATAAAATTAAAATCACGAAAGACGCACATGACTCAACTTACCATTGATGAAGTGGTACTATGGCTGCATCTTACTCTACATGATCTTTGGAAAATTGCATCTTCTTTCAACAATGATACAAAGAAAAAGTTAATTAGGGCATGGTGGTGACATAAAGATAATTAATTGACTAATGTAAAATGTTGTTGCAATGATCAAAATTATGTCTCTTACTGGATGAAATTGTTTTCCCGTTTCCTAATTTATGATGAGAATTAATGATTATGATTTTGCTTCTATAGCCAATTATCATCCTTGAATATTGTGTGTTGTTTTTGGGGATGGAGGGATCAAAAATGAAGAAATTTCTCTAGTTAGCTACCACATTTATTGAGGTGAGGGTCATTTGCATTTTGCTTCTATTTTGTGTTTATCTTTAATTTTTGTTCCTCATTATAAATACAGTGAAGTATTAAAAATATTCCTAAATTTAGTGTAAATAATTAGTTGATAGCTTTAAGAAAAAAGTCTTTACTTAATCAACTGAACTTAAAATATACTTTCTGTCTGTCGCATGACATATCAAGTGATCTCAAATTCTTATAAGAGTGTGAAACTCTTAAAGAATCGAAAGATGTATTGAAAATACAAAGTTGACGAGAATTTAAAAGTATATTTCACCAATGTGACAAAGATCAGGGATATATATAATTTAATTAGTTGAGTAAGAGATTATTTTTATTGTTATCAATTTTTAAAATAAAATTAATAATTTACTTCAAATTTAAAACTATTTTTAAAATATTTTTCTCTTTATATTATAATATCTCACGAGTTTAGCTCCATAGTCTTTAATTTTTATTTGTCAATCATTGCAGCATATCTTATTTCAAAACAGAAAAAGTATATAAGCATTATTGAACAAATCTTAGAACAACAATCCAAAAGTGAAATAATTACTCTTTGATTCACGTGGACACTATACTTTTTTGTAAGAAAATGTTCCACCTTTTATAACATAATGTTTTAATACAAATATTTCAAATAAATATCGAACGTTAAATAAAATGATCTAATAATTCTTAATAATAAAATTAACTCTTTATTTTGTTTTGTTTTCTTTCTTATTTTTGACAAAGAAGTATGTATAATTAATATGTATTAATATGAACTATAGTGTAATGATAAGACTGTTCCACCCATATTAGAGATTTTCAATTTGAATTATGTATATGAAAAAAAATCACATTAAAAATGTCAATTTCGAGTAAATTCTATAATGCCTGATTAAATCAGGTGAAAAATAAGAATAATAATTGATGAGTCAATGATTTTTCTGGACAATAATTCCCATTCACATAAAAATCTTTAATAGATTGGTGTGCTAATTATTGCCAGCTAAAAATAAAAAGGTAGAGGACAAATAAAATTGAACCACTTTTTAAATTAAATTTACTGAAAAGAGCATTGGATACAATTATGAATAATAAATTTAATATTATCAATTAGATCTTATGCTCAAAATAATGTTGAGTTATTTATCCAAAAAAAAAGAAGAAACAATTATTTCAATTATTATGTGTTAAGATTTTTTAGCAATATGAGGCCCAAACTATTTCGTGTGTTCAAAACTAGCCCAACATACCCAACATCTTATACTTTGGCCCATGAGAAAAAACGAGATATGAAATTACGTTGAATGATTTTAAAAATTAGTGAGTTTGAAATTTTATCTTCCGTTTACCCCATGAGCAAACCTTTAAAGTTAAACTAAAGTTAAATTTTTTATTTTGAATTGTGTTTATGAATCAAGCGAAATCAAAAGATTGAAATCAACAGGCTCCCTAATATTTTTATAAATCATTCGAGATGATTTGGAGTTTTTTTTTCATCCAATATAAATCTAAATGTCATGACAAATAAGGCCTTATTATTAAAAACTTGAGTCTTTGATTATTTAGATTTAGCTCATCAAATTTATTTATTTATCTTAATTAATATTTTCTTGAAGCAAAAATTCTAAATGTGTATTTATTAAGTTCTATAGAGTGCTACTAATTTCAAACAATATTTATTTGTTGTTATGTTCTTGGTGGCTCCGTTCTATATTAGTTGTCGAAGAGTTTTAAAGATTTAAATTTTATAGATTTAGTCTTAAATTATCAAAATTGGATCAATTATATTTCTTAAGTTGCAAATTTATATTTATTATTTTGATAATTTTTATATATACATTTATATGGCCTGTTCAATATTATGGGTTCATAATCGAACACCAAACTATAAATTATAATGCTACCGTTTAAGTTGAATTCTTCTCTTCTTTTTTTTCAAATCATGTAATGACCTTCTTTCAATAATTTTATATAACTTTTTTTTTTTTTTTGCATTTCAAAAGATAATAGAGTATTACTCAGTTGAAATTTTATTTTTATAACATAATTTGTTGATATAGTGTTTAAATGTATATGCATATTCATATAGTTTGGTTTTTCATAACAACAAAAATCTAATTCATTTATGTCGGTTTATTAAATTTATAAATCAAATCAAATTACATAAGTCGGGTTTTTTTTTTATTTTGGCCTTTTCTTTTATTTATTTTTTTTCAATTTTTTGATATTTTCGATTTTTTTACAACTATATGGTGTTAGAAAAAGAATCCAATATATTTTCACTTATCTGTGTGATTAGCTAAATTAAGAAAATGTTAAATGAATAGAAATCTTTAGGGGGAAAAACGATAAAATTCAAATGAGTACAAAATATTCCTTTTGAATTATCAATGTCCACTATGTTAAATTAATAAAATTAAAGGCTACAATCAAACTGAAGACAAACGAAATATTGTTAAGTAAATTGTTAATTTCGAATGTGAGAAACTATAACAATATTACTGTAACTTCTAATCTTAATATAATATAAAATATTTACAAAACTTTACAAGCCCAAATTTAAAATAATATATATATATATATATATATGTATATATATATATATATATATATATATATATATGTATATATATATATATGTATGTATGTATGTATGTATGTATATATGTATGTATGTATGTATGTATATAACTAAATATATATTAACTAAGTAGATTACAATAATATTTTTACCGATAAATAAAAAAGAAATATATATTTATACCATGTCGGTTTGGTTTGAGTTTGATTTGACTTTTTTCATTGAATACCAAATTAAGAGTGCACCACACCAATAAACCAAGCCACAAATTGATTTTTTTTACTGTTTATTCGATTTGTCAATTCGATTTGACTTTACAATTTGACTTGTACACCCTCATTTATATCTTAGAAATCATCTTAATGTATAAATATATATATTTAAACTCAAATATTTAAATCTTAAATCATAATTTAATATTTAAATATTAATTCAAAAGTCTTAAATAATAGGAATAAATAAGGCCTTACACTTTTACATTTCGAAAGCCTAATTCGCAATTTAATATTTTAGAAATTCTTTAAATTCAAAAGTTTTAATTAATGGAAAAAAATAAGCCTTAGATTTTCACGTTTTAAAAGCCTAATCTTAAACCCTTGACGCTACATCTAAAATTACATTTTATTATCAAAAAGTTTATTTAAATTCGGATGTCGTAACTAATAATTAAAAAAATAAGGTGTTAAGACTTTTATATCTTAAAAGCCTATAAATCTTAGATCTTGGCCCCTACATTAGACTTGATGACAACAATAATTAAAAAGAAATTATTTGGAGAATATAAACGTGTATGCCTCTGCTCCGCATAATAGTTTCGATAAAATTAGTGATTTAAAATTAAATATTAATATAAAAAGTTTTATGTAGATTTATTTTTAAAATTTAAATAAATTTGTATAGGTAATTGTGAAACTTAATATTTAAAAAATGTTTTTAGGATTTGTGATTTTAAACTTGATAAATATTTGCTTAGTTATAGTACTTTTAATATTCACCAATATTAAAATGTTAAAACATTTAATTGACTATAAAAAAGCTCTCATGAAAGTTAGGGTAGAGAACTAAATTAAATTATTTTTAAATTTGAAATATTGAAACCTCTGTTCTTTAGTATTGAATGGTGTGGAAATATAATTGTAATGTCTAAATATGAAATATTTATTGCGTGTTGAGTTAATAAATAATGATATAAATATAATATTTTTCCCCAAAACGGAATAATAAGGGGAAAAAACTTATGCATCAAATCAATTTACTTTACTATGATTAAGTAATTAATTAAGTAAAAATACATGCTTATTTTCAAGTTTAAGGATCTATCTGAAAAATTATTATATAATTGAATTTGACATTATTATATAATTTAATAATTGCAAATATATATTTATTTATCATAATGTATATATTTAAAAATGTTAATATTTGATTATACGAATATAATACCATACTTGGATAAAAAATTTTAATTCAAAACATTTCGAAATATCTCATCTTTCGATTTGAGTGGTGCAAAAATATAATGGTAATATCTATAAATGGAATAATTTGTTGTGTGTTAATTTATCTTACTGCATTGACATGTACATAGATATAAAAATTTCAAAATCTAAATTATTTTATATGAAAATGATATTTTTTCTAAAACAAAATAGAAAGATGTTTTTTATGAATTGAACGAAATTACAATTGCATATAAAAATTTCAATTCTATATGAAAATGATTTTTTTCTAAAACAAAATAGAATGATGTTTTTTATGAATTGAACGAAATTACAATTGGATATAAAAATTTCAAAATCTAAATTATTCTATATGAAAATGATATTTAAATTTTTTTTATACATAAAATTTTAGAGATTAATGATAAACATAACTTTCACATGTATAAATACTTATATGTAGTTTATCTTTTCTTCTTCACTAAGCTAAACAAAGCTTCTTTATTCTAAATATTATTTGGATTTTTTGTTTTCTAGAGTAAATGAAAAAATTATTTGCTGTTTGCTCCTTGTACGAGTAATTATATTGATTTCAATAGATCGTTCACTCAAGTAAAAGTATATCAAAATTAATAAGAAAAAAACACAATAATAACGAAAGTACATAAGAATTAATTGAAAAAAAGACAGTAACAACAACACATAATACAACAAAGAAAAAGAAAATTTAAAATTATTGTTGATTGGGACCAAGCAAACGAAACAAACAAAAAGACAATAACAACAACACATAATACAAACAATCGAAGTAAGAAAAGCGACAAGCTAGTAATAAAGAAATAATTAAAGAATAAAATTGTAAGAGACTATTAATAATAAAATTGGTTCAAAAAATAATTAGACGATATTTTACTATATACTAAACTTCTAACCAAAATAAATAAATGATGACAATAATGAAAATACACTTTTATCCTAATTCTGGATCCTCATACATTCGACACAACATTGCACCTTTATAAGCTAATTATGATTAATTAAGTTGTATATTTTTAATCTAAAAATTAATTTAGCTTTGAAGTTTTTATATTTACTTGCAGTAAAATAAATCGATACGTCACTAATTATTACAATTATATTTTGAACCACCCAATATAAAAGAAGAGACGTCTCAAAATATCCAAAGTCATAATTGTACGATCAAATATTATATTTGAAATTATATACATTATGATAAAAAAAATTTTTATATAATTACTAAATTGTATAATAATTTCTAAAATTGTATGTATAAAAAAATTAAAAAAGAATGGTAGAGAAAGATAATAATTATTTAAGTTTATGAAAGTTTGTTTCTTTAACGTATATACGGTAGTTTATGTTACCAAAGCAGAAATTGGCGTTCTAATTATTTTTTTTGTTTGGTAAACGTGTTTTAATTAATTTGATTAGTCTTTTATATAGATAGAGGCAATCGTATACATGTGAAGTATGGGTTTCGTATTATTTTACGAGAAAGTTACGCGGCTAAGCAAATTTTTATATAATTTAATTACTTATTGTAGTTATAGTTTGCTATAATTACCACTCGCAACTAATATTATACATTAATTATGTAGGCTGACTTCGAGTTTTGTATAATTAACCACGTTTTTATAGGCATGAATTCGCCACATTGTAAATTCGCAACTAACAATTTTTGTTTGATTTGTACTTGTAACCGACTGTTTGTATTTGTATTGACGATGATTTCCTTTGGTTTTTCAGTTTTGTCATCATATACATTCAATCTTTAGTGTATAACTTTTTAAAGTTTGTGTAAACGTGTAGTTGAATTTTGTATGATATAATTCATATAATGTAATTTGTATAATATATTTTGTATAATTTTTTAAAGTTCATATGTTTTATGTTTGTATCAATTCGTTATTTCGAGTTTTTTTTATATGTGTATAATTTCAGACTTTATATACCCAATTATACAAAACGGGTGAATTATACAAACATGCCTGCAAATTGTACAAATTATTGTCCCCTCTCGCTCGCCTCTCTCCTTGCTCTCCCAATCTCGCTCACCTCTCTCTTCCCTTTCTCAATCTCTCTCGCCAGAATATACAAACATATATATATATATATATATATATATATATATATATATATATATATATAATATACAATTATCTAATCAATATATATATACGATTCACCTCTCTCCCACTATTATAATAATGTGTGAAAATGGGAAACGAGAGAAAACTAAATTACAAACTAATTAATTATTTAACTTTGCTATACTATTTTAAACTTGAAATCCAATCATTGTGTAATTATGGAAAATTACTATTAAGTAAATCATGAAAGTAATTGAAAGCTTGGTCTAAATATTTTATGCAGTGGACGTAAGTAGGGATAATGGTTATGAATTAAGTTTGGTTTTACAATCCCTTATAGTTCACAAGTTATGATTTAAGTTTTGATATATTGGTATATGAAATTAATTATTTGGTATATTATTTGATATGAACATTGTCAAATTTATGATATTTGGAAGAAATTAGACTTAATCTTAGGCTTAAAATTTAAAAGAATGATATGTAGCCTATCGGTTGGAATCAATAATTAGAAACTTTATTATAAATTCGGTCAGTTTTTGGTCTAAGATAGACATATGATAATATGAGTGTTAGTTCGAAAGTCTTATTGTAATTACTAATTATTTGAATAGATTGCATTTAATTGGAGGCTGAATGAAAGGGAAAAACTCAAGTTTCGGAGGGATTGTTTGACTATTTGAGTCAAGTGGATTTCTAAACCCTTGTTATGTGTATGAAATTTATGTATTTCCTTATGGTATGTGTTTGGAAGTAATGAAACTTGGTGAAGGTTTAACTTTTTCACCTTTATTTCTAATGATGAAAAAGGATGATAAAAGGCAATGTGATTAATTTTTTGTGTGAAATGGGTTGAGAATGGTACGAGTACCGGTGTTATAAAGGCAAAGTTAATTATTATAGAATGTGAATTGTAATCCGAGAATGCCAAAGCATATGAGCATTACCTGATATATTATTGACTTGATTTATTATGTGTGATTATGTTCTTTACTAAACCCGTATAATTGTGATAATTGAGGTGAATATATGTCATAGCGACTTTTGATTATTGAGATGTTGCATCATCTCTTTTATTTGATATCATATTGTGCACATGCATTGACATGAATTGGGTATGAGTAAAGGTCTAACACTTGGAGATCATCCGTGTTGAGATCAAGTTATGATTATTTAGGCACGTGAAGATCGTCAGTGCGATGGAGAAGTTATGATTATAATTTGGGCACGTGAAGATCGTCCATACGGAATTTGTTTGATTTATGACAGTGTATTGAGATCGTTCGGACAGACATGGGGAGATCATCCCTGTCGGTATACGCACCTCGCGGGCCCCCCATGGGTCATGAACTCTCGATGTATTTTCGAGGAGTATCATGTATATACTGTTGAGAGAGTACTTGGTGTTTTGAGAATATCATTTCATTGTGTCATATTACATGTATCCCATGACATCCTTCATTCATTATGATCATGTATTTTATTGGTGGTTGGAAAGTACTTGATATTTGGTTACCTCAATTTGATGAACTTGATCTTGTTGATATTGAGCGCCTTTTTGTGGAGGTTGTAATGATGGATATTGAGCTTGTTGTTGAGAATATGTGATTGTTAGAATGTTGTTGTTGAGAAATGTGCTTGTAAATGGTGAACTCTTAGGTTAGGCTGGTTTTATGCAGATTGTAGTTAGGAAAGTTCGATTGGTATGTAAGGAGTACCTGTATTTTATTCCCTTTGCTTGTGTTTAGAAGTTTATTTGCTGAGTACCTTGTGGTTTGATACTCCTTGCTTCCACAATTTTTATAGGTTACTAGCCTAGACATTTGTGGTATTTTCTCTTCTCCTTGTCTAAGGATTTTTATGGAGATTTGTGAGGTAGTTTCTTGTCATTTCAACCAACCTTCTTACTCCTATTTATGATCTTGTTCTACTCTAGAAACAATTTCATATGACACTTGTATTTTTCTTTCGATTTATTTGTAATACTTAAGAGACTTGTACACGTGACAATCAGATTTTGGAAATTTAATCAAGTTGACCTTGTTTTCCACAATATTTTATAGTATTAAACTTTTATTCACATTTTACTTCCGCTTTCACTATATTAATTGATTTTAAGCTGACTTGTTTTGATGGGATAAGACAAATGCCATCACGGTTTACTTATCGTTGTTTTAAGGTTGTACCAATTCTTTAAGAAACCAATTTTTCTACATGGACCACTATATGGTACGTCGATTGTATCTAGAACACAAAAAATAACATCCTCTCCCTATACATGGTGCCCACTCTCGTGATGATAATTGAGGTTAGGTGTACCCTTTTTCATTCTATAAATTCATAAACTCACATAATTTTCTTATCAAATAAAATATAAGAAAAATAAAACTATAGAATATGGCTTATCAAAATGGTGGAAATATGGAGAAAGTGAAGGATGTTGCAAAAAAGGGACATTTTGGCTCACTTTCTTTTAGTCAAATGGATTCACTTAGTGCTATTTGTGACACTTTCTTGCCATCCATTGATACTAATTCTCTTCATCAAGAAAATATGGATGATTCTCTCATCAAATTTCTTCACACTTCTGCTTCCATGAATGGAACTCCTCAACATGTAAGACTTGTTTTACAACACTAATATTATTTCATTTTTTCTGGTTCGAAAAAAGCCTAAGAACACCTCAGTAATAATCGAATTTCCAGTTACACACTTATGCTTTACAAAGACCTTTCTTTTTGAGCCAAATATATTCACAGCAAAAGTAAATTATTTGTCACATCCTTTTTTAAATCTCCTTGTTTATATTTGCTATATATGTTTCTAATTCCCCTATAAATCAATTTTAATTGCTATTTTATTATAATTTGTAGCTTGCATGGATGGTAAGTGAAAGAATACAACACCCTAAGCTAAACTTATGCAAATTAGCTCTATGGTTACTATCAACAAGGATAGGAACTTTTATACTTTGTGGTAAGGCAAGCTTGTCAAGCCAATTTCCATACTTGCAAAACTTCTCTAGAGTTTCACCAAACAAGAGGGAAGAAATAGTTCAATCATGGTCATGCAGCAACTTCAAACTCATCAAGCTTCTCTTTGTTGCCTTGAAAGTTCTAACTCTCCTTGTATTCTTCACTCAGGTACGAGATTTAAGTTATCTGCACTGACAATATAAATGTGTAAATTTATGTGTTGTTGGGGCCATGGCCAGAGTTCAAGTGAGTTTAGGCAAATTTCGATAAAGTGGTTGGGGTAAATCTAGCCAAACTCTATGTAGTGGGGATAAACCTCAGCAAGGAAGTTGAGTCCATAGAGGAGGTGTATGTGACACCTTAACTTAAGATAAAAAGTCTCACATCAATAAAACTCATGAAATATGCTGAGTGTATAAATAAGCAAGTCTTACTTACTAGTGACAACTTTTAAAGTCATGCGAATCTAAGCCCAACACAAATAATATCGTTAGCAGATTGAACCGTTTTATGCTTATGTTAGTACTTTTCAAGTGATCTGATAGTGAAAGTATCGTTTTACCTTGTTAGTGTAAAACAGATAGTTCAATGTATTAAATTATTTTAATACGTTGAATTTAAGAAAAAAAATCGAACCACAAGAGTCTACGACGGTAATGGTTCTATTTGTGCTTTAATGGTGAACGTGCTACTTGCACCAACCACCTTGATGGTGGCTTAAAATTGCATTTAATTATTCATGACGTACGGATGCATGCTATAATTGTATTTTTCCTTTTTAGTTTTGCCCATTTATTTCCTTTTATAGAATATCTTTTTTGTCTTATTTATCCATTCATTCGTCATTCTCAATTAATAAGGTTGAGAAAGTTGTTATGAAAAAAATAATAGTTATTCGATCTTTATCTAATTTCTAAGTATTTTTTTTAATTGAATAAACTATCGTAGTAAACTTTCTTTAGATAGTTTCGTGTGTTTATTTTCTACAAATTTTAAAATTTTTTATTTAAAATTTTGATTTTGTCATTATTGACGTCTTACTATGGAGAAGATAAAGTATAATGGTATAGTTAGAAAAACATATTTAATTTTGTTTATATTATTATTCACTAAACGATGAATATTCAAATGATATCCATATTATCAATATTTATGCATCACATGTTATTTTCATGAGTTTTTCTTAGTCTAAATTTATTTTGATTTTTAATTTGTATACTCACCTGGATAATAGGGTGTATCCATATTATTTGTTGATAAACTTTTTTTATTCATAATAAATAATAAATTAACTAAATATTTTTTATATTTTTAATTAACTTATTTTCACCTCACCTATATTTGCTTCGATCCCTTGTTTGCCGCTCTAAGAATTTATTGATTTTAGTAATAATTGTAGTAGAAATAGTTTTCGGTTTTTAAGCAAAAACAAGAAAATTGTTTCTCCTAAATAAAGAAGTGATTCTTACATAGATGGTTATATTTGGAGAGTTGATCGTCAAAAGCTAATTTTATATTCTAAATTTACCTAGATTAAAAGAATATTCATAATAAACTTCATCTATCATTGCTTAAATAATTATAATTTATTAAATATATGTTATTAAAAATTGATTGACAAGATAAAAGGGAACTAGAGAAGACACCCCCATAAATTAGGTTAGGTATAGGATATAGACAATTCGATTCACATGGACCTATCAACCCCATCACATGTTATAGATATGAGTTATTTTGATAATTTTGGGGGGAATTAATATTGATTTTTGATCAATTGTCACTTAATATATTTTATTTCCAAATTTTTTTTTGGTGCCTAAGCACATGGTGGTTCATTGAGAACCTACCATTTTTCCAAACTACTCATTCATTGTACACCAACACATTAAATAGATCTTTATGTTTTCATCATGCATTTTATGACATCTTTTCCACATGCATGGTCCCTGATTTTCTTCTACATTAATTAATATCTCTCCGTCTAATAATATTTATTCACTGTTTACTCAACATAATTTTTAAGAAATTACTTTTTTTGTTCATTATTATTTGTCGAATAAGATCATTTACAGTCTTTAAGAAAATTTTTATATAAAGTGTAATTTAATTAATATAACCCTATTATTGATCATTATTAAAATGATTTGTACTTTTTGAAAATTGCAACGTTAAAATGACTTTTTTTTTAAAAAAACAAGTAGCTATGTAATTATTAAGGGCATGATTGGAAAAAGGTGACTAATTGTATCTTGATCGTTTAAATTGACAATTAATTTTGGATAACTATTTTTAGTATACATGACAAATAACAGTGGATAAAGGGAGTATAAATAAAAGGGTAATTTTATTATATTATCTTTTGAATATAATAAATACGATGTCTTGAAAAATGTAATAGAGAAATGACTATAATTAATGATAAGAATAAATAAGGAACTAAGTGTAAAATTATCTATTGATTTTATAAAGTGAACAAGTATCATTAAACGTTTCAAAATAATATAGTAGACTATTATTATTGGACGATGAAAGTAAGTACTCTGCCCCGATGTAGGGCGAACCTCGAGGTAGTCGATGGGGCTCACCTGAATTTTCTCTATAAGAAGTTTTATTGTATATATAAGGTGTTTTTAAAAAAAATTAATGCTTATATATTGATTTTAGACTTTTATGTTGTTTAATACCGGAGGTTACCTCACCCTAGGTTTTCAAGTTCAAATCTTGGACATTACTTTTTTTTCGAACTTCATTAATGAAAATATTAAATTTGATATTGACCAAAATCTACCTTTTATTTCTTCAATTATAACTGTCCAACTAAATTTCAAGCTGATAAACAAAAAGTATTAATTTCACGTGAACTTGTACTTAGGCTTTTATTATAAGCAGTTACACCAAGAATATATATAACTATATTTATTTAGAAATGTACTTGTATGATTATATTGGTTACAAAATACGTGGCTATTTCCCAAGCCTATTAGTTACAAGATGTACAACTTCTTGAGGGTATATAAATTAATGAGCATGTATATTAAAATTTAAAAATATAATGTACTGCCTATACATATATATTAAGTATATAGGCAGTACATTTGTGAGTAAGTAGATCTGAAAAATAATATTTTGTTTTCCTATCTTTAAATTAAGAGTTTAAGTTTTATGTACAATTAGTGTATAAGATATTCTATATTATCGGATAATTTTTAAGATAAACATGGTAATTTAATTGAGTAATTAATTAAATATTTTTTTTAAATATAATTATAATTACTATAAAATATATTAAGTAACCTTGTTTATCATAAAAATTATCTGATAGTATAGAAAATTTTATACTCTTAAATTAAAGTTGCCAACTCACTTTGTTCTGTCATGAGGTGCATTTTACATTCTTTGGTCCCCTTTTCTGTTATTTATGTATCCTAACACTTAATGATTATATTTTCTTTGGTCCTAAGGATAGTTTTATAAAATTATTTATTGTTGTTATTATTTTTAGTATGACTTCTACAATTATAGTTATTTTATATATTTACTTTTTTGATTCAGAAATTTATTAGAAATAGTTTTTTGATATTCATAAAATGCATCAAGTCTTTTCAGATCTCATTTATAGAATTATGCTAGATATATTTTTATTATAGTAAGAGTTTGGTGCTATAATGAGGAGCATATCTAGATACTTCTGCTTATAAATGGAAATAGTATTTGTGGTCCCTAAGTTTGTAGTAAATATTATTTGTCTTTATGATATTAAGACATAGACATATATTTATTTTTTTAATTAATGTAGTGTATATTATCTATTCTTTAACGTTAACAATATATGTTATATCATTCTTTATAAAATAATATTATCATTAATTATGAGGAAGCATATTACAAATTATAATATATCACATAATTATGTGATGATTGATATGATTAATAATTATAAATTTATGATTATGTGAGATGTAACCAGACAAAGATGGGTTAGCTTGAGGCTCTTGAACTAAGTGTGATACTGTTTCCTTATTAGTCTGTTAAAGAAAGGTACCGATATATTTCTACATTTCAAATTAGTTATAAGTTTCAAACTTCTCATTTTATCTTACTCGTATGTTATAAAAGTTCTTATTTACTTTTTAAATTTCGTATCTAATTAAGTTACATTACATAAATTTGAATATGTGGTAAACGTTCTTATTTACTTTTTAATTTCGTATCTTAATTAAGTTACATTGCATAAATTAGAATATATATAAATCAGTGTAGAGAATATTCTTTTATGCTATTTGTTAATTGTTGTAGGGGACAATCCATCTTATTTTCTAGTTTACTAATTTCATTTTCCATGAAAACTTACCTATAATTATATTAAATATATCTTGATAGTTTAAAAATTCTTTATACCGTCAGTATGTGTAGTAGTTAAACACATTTTTATATATTTTCCTTTCTTTGTTGAGTTTTTCAGGTGGATGAAAAAGGACAGAACCCATCATGGAAAGCACTAGGCTATTGTGGGCAAGACCCGGATTTCAAGAAACAAAAACAAGAAAAAATGAATAGTAAGCAAAATAAACACGAAGAATTTTCAGACAAAAGAGATGAACATCTATATGGACCACTTTACAAGGGAATCCTTACCCTAAAACAACCACAAAATGCCCTATTCAATAAGCTCCAAAAACTAGGGTTTCATGTCTCAAAACCAAATTCATCATCAAATTGTCCTTCTTTCGTCATAGAATGTGATGCAGTGGTAGTTGGTTCGGGCTCTGGGGGTGGAGTTATAGCCGGTGTTCTTGCAAACGCGGGACACAAAGTACTTGTTTTAGAAAAAGGAAGTTACCTAGCTAGAACAAATCTTTCCCTTCTTGAAGGACCTTCAATGGATCAAATGTTCCTTGGAAATGGACTAATGATGACCAAAGACATGGATGTTTTTGTCCTAGCCGGTTCCACCGTTGGTGGTGGCTCAACGATAAATTGGTCAGCCTCAATTGACACCCCATCACATGTTCTTAAAGAGTGGTGTGACATCTATGAATTGGAATTGTTCCAAAGTGAATTCTACAAGGAGGCATTAGAAACCATTCGCGAAAAAATGGGAGTTCAAGATAAGATTGATGAAGAAGGGTTTCACAACATGATTTTGAGGAAAGGGTGTGAAGAATTAGGGTACAATGTGGAAAATATACCAAGAAATGCACACTCAAATCATTATTGTGGTTGGTGTAGCATGGGATGTAAAGATGGTAGTAAAAAGGGGACAAATGAGACATGGCTAGTTGATTTAGTGAAATCAGGCAATGGTGCAATAATTCAAGAATGTGAAGCTCTAGAGGTAATTCATGAACACAAAAATAATTATAACAAAAGTAAAGCTATTGGAGTTGCTTGTGAATTTCAACATGATAATGGGGTAAAAGAAATCTTCATGGTGAAATCCAAAGTCACAATTGTAGCATGTGGTGCACTTAGCACTCCTTCATTACTCAAGAGAAGTGGTTTAAAAAACCCTAATATTGGTAAAAACCTACATCTCCATCCGGTTGTATTCGCGTGGGGACACTTTCCAGATACAAACAGTACTGACAACGTAAAGAATTCTGAAGTATGGCCTGAGTCAGACAAAAAGAGCTATGAAGGAGGAATAATGTCAGTAATGTCTAAAGTTGTCGCGAATACCGAGGAACCGGGCTATGGTGTGGTTATACAAACACCATCATTGCACCCTGGCATGTTCTCAGTAGTAATGCCATGGATTTCAGGCCTTGATATTAAGATGAGAATGTGCAAATATTCAAGAACTGCACATATATTTGCTTTGGCTAGAGATAAGGGCTCAGGAGAAACAGTTTCACCATATTCAATATCATACAAATTGGATCAAATTGATGAACAAAATATTAAGGTATGGTTAGTTACTAGTATTATTTTATGCATTTAGCATATCTTATACTCTAATTTTATTAGTACTAATGTTATTATAGCACTTCTCATGATAATTTTTTAGTCTTTCATTTCTTTCATTTTTAAAAAAATAGTAAATCCATTAGCAATAATAAGGTCTGCATCCGCCCCACCCTCTCCAGACACAAATTGTGGAACTATTCTAGATATATCGTTGATATTTTAGGTCTAGCATGTAAGCATGGGCATAACTATATATGTATGTCGAAGGATGATCAGTTGAATACTTTTCATGCGAAGCTTATTATATTGTGTACTATATAGGTCCAATGTTACCCTTAAATATCTCTTAATTAATTAACGAAATTTCTGGCTTCGCCACTGAATGTATAGGTCGGTATAGAGAAGCTATTAAGAATATTGGCAGCTGCTGGAGCAGAAGAAATTGGAACTCACCATGTAAAAGGAAGGAAATTTAAAGTGAAAGAATCAAGTGTTGATGAATTTGAGAGTTTTGTGAAAGAAGAAAGTTCAAGAGGATTAAAAAATCTGTCAACACCTATATGTTCAGCACATCAAATGGGAAGTTGTAGAATGGGAATTGATCCAAAAATATCAGTTGTAAATCCAAAAGGAGAAACATGGGAAGTTGAAGATTTGTTTATTGGTGACACAAGTGTTTTTCCAACTGCTCTTGGTGTGAACCCTATGCTCACTGTTCAAGCAATTTCATATTGCACTGCACAAAATGTGCTTCAACTACTTAAGGCTAAGAAGTTGAACTAAATGGAAAATGTTACCTATTGTATTGTATCGTATTGATATTTTAAATAATACAATGTTGTTCTGATTGTTATGTACTTATATTTTGTTGTATCGTATTGTTGAATTGTTATTATATAGCTATGAAAAAATGTCATTTTGTGTAACGATTTATTTAGTGTGATCACTTAACGTTACACATTGTTTGGATAGTGGCTTCATTATAGCTATGTTTGTATATAAATGAATAAGACCAAGATCACCTATATGGATAAATTTTTCTTGGGAGACTAATTTGTTCAAGGTAAGAGTCACAGGTTCAAACTCATTATTTTAACTCAGTGTTTTAGTATTTGTGTTTAGGTCTAATTAAATTTGGATACGCTCATTACATGGTCCATTTTTGGAGATGATCGGCGCTTTTAACAAGAATTTTTTCATTCCCCATAGTTCGAATTTGAGAATTCTAATTAAGGGATGAATAAATCTCAATTATCCCACTATACCTAAATCTCATACAAATATAATTACAACCATGTTTGAACCAAGATATACATAAATACACTCAACTCTTTCTAGAATCTTATTGCAAATAACCAATTATAATACAAAGACAAATCAAATAACTTAGAAAAGTAAAATAAAACAAGTTTATTTTCTGAGTTCAAATTATATACCTCATCAGTATAATGATTATTCACACTATCAGGTCACATCAAGTGTTATTCGATCCATAGATATCATTATTTGAGTGACCTGATAATATATATATCTTTTTACACTAACGTCGTATAAAACATACACTCTTTAATTATTTTTTTTTTAAAAAAGAAAGTTTATTAGCTCTTTAATATTTAAGGACATTTAGGTTTTCCCTTAGAGTTCAACTTGTCTCTATAACAAGGACATTCAGACTTGTTTCCATATGTGCCAGAAGGAACACATTTGCATGCAACACAACATATTCCACAATACTTTAAACATCGTTTCTTTAGTCCTGCCTTCCAACATCTTGCACTACACTTTTCGTCACAATAACCTACAAAAAATAAAATAATCTTAGAACTCTGTGTTTCAAATTATACAAGATAGTTTAATTTGACATGAAGTTTAAAAAAAATGACTTTTAAAATTAATGATTAAAATAAAGTCATAAATATTTGTGTGATTATAAAATCATTTCATTAACGTTAAAATGAACATTCTGAAGTTAAATTGTTAGTTACTGAATAAAGAAGTATGTCGTTTTCAAAAAAAAATGAATCATATAAATTGAGACACAGTGAGTAACCTTTTTAGTCAGCCATAATTACTTTATCTTGTTGAAAGCAAGGAGTAGTATATAACAAGAAAACAAAATATATATGTGAAAATTGAAAAATATTATTTGCAATTTCATTTTTTTTTAAAAAAAGAGTCTTACTTGAAGTAGCCATTGCTGCATTTTCAATGAAAGAGGAGCTAAAGAGTATAACAACAAGGAACAAAACAGCAAATGAAGTCTTCATTTTCTCTAAGAAAAATAAATTCCAAACAATATTGAGAAAAAATATATATGAAGAAGCTTTGTGTAAATTAGTGAAGAGGAAAAGAGGAAATTACACAAGTATTTATACATGTGAAATGTAGCTTTATTATTAATTTCTAAATTTATATATTATAAAAGGAATTAAAGTTGGTAGAGGTAAAAGACAAGATGATAATTATTATCAAAAGTTGTTTTATATTGTACATAATGTAGTTGCCAAAGTAGAGAGTTGGTGCTTTAATTAGTTTTATTGTGTTTTTCTTTTCTTTTTTTTTTGTTTGTTTAACTAGAGAAGCAATTATGTAAATATGGAGCATGGTTATCGTAATATTTTATAATCATTTGTTTTTTTAACTCCAATTATCATATTATTTATCGTTATTGTTGTTCTTATATTCATTATCTTCGAAATGACTTTTTTATTATACTTAAATTAAAAATCTGTAATAAACAACGTCTTTATAAAATTTATAAACATCATACTCTATTTGTAAAATTATATTGAATATATTATTACTGTTTTTTTTAATATTTATGAAAAGGAATTCAGGGTTGGTCTTAATTAAAGGACAAATTAAGTAATTATTTAAGTTTATGAAAGGCTGTTTTATTATTATACGTACTCTAGTTGCCAAAGAAGAAGTTGGTGTTTTAATAAGTTTTTTTTTATTATTAATATATATATATATATAGAGAGAGAGGCAATTATATGTGGAGCATGGGAATTTTCACCTACTACTATAAAATGATTACCATACAGCTGGCTTCTGTTCTTTTTTGGTCTAATAAAAAAAGAGTTAAATTAAAAATAGAAAATTAACACATTATCGCGAATCTTAATAATTTAGTTACGTTAGTTGACTGCTTGAAGTTTCACTCTATTGGTAAAGGTTCCATTTATCACCTTGTAATCCCCTTCTCATTTCCCCTTTTCCTACCCCAATTTTCGAAAAGAAAAAAAAGGTCTCTAAATAGGGCAACGTGTAGATTGAGTATTAGGGTATAGAATTAGTAGGTAATTCAGTGTTGTCTTACGTGTGATAAAGTAGGGTATATAATTAATAGGTAATTAGTAGGCAACTGAGCGTCGCTTAAAAATGATCTTTAGACCATGATTAATTGTCTACAATTTACAATAAATTCTTTTAAAAGAATAATTTACTAAACAGTTACTAAAAAAAATAAATTAGTGAAAATTTCACCTAGTATGAATGTGCTATTTCAGTAATATGTATAGGCTCATGAGTTAGCTTCTTGGGCTGCAGCCCAAGTTGTTAAGGTTATGCTATGCTTTGGGCCTAACTAACTAAGACCCATAAAAGAGAATGTTCTTTTAGATTTTAGGTGTAAAATATATTGGAAAAATAACTTAAATACACAACTTTAAGTTTTATATTCTCTAATTTTCCCTTCTTTTTTTAAATATTACATAATTCCCTTTTTTTAAAATTTTAGTAGAAGTGTATAGATACATAACATTCTCTCTCCTATAATACACAATCCCCCAATATAATGCCTATTTTTTCTCCACTAAAACACTCAATCTTCTAAATCAGATTTTTGAATTTTGAATTATTAATTTTAATTAATTTTAATTAAAACACCCAATTTTAAAATTTTGAATTTCAAAATTCAAAAAATTTGAAATTTCAAAAAACTGCACAATTTCTCTCCCGTTCTTTTTGTTCTTCTTACTCCATCACATCTTCAATTCTTCTTACTCCATTATCGATTAGTACTAGTTTGTCAGGTTCATAAAATAATCTTGTTTCACTTACAAAGTCTTCAGCTTTCGTCAAAATCATCGGTTTTTCTTTTTATGCCTTTCCCTTTTAATCATTCTCAGAAGTTTTTCATCAGATATCACTAACCCCACAACCCCTTCTCTAGAATTTCATATGTCTTTCACTTCCACACCCACTGCCGGTGACAATCCATCTCCGCCGCCGCCGGCGGCGGCTGCTGTTCTGAAGCTCCGACAGTCGGGGATGGAGAGGACGGGGATTGTTGATGAGAATGGGGTAGAAAATAGAAAAAAGTCTTTGCATGATCCTATTAATCTTCAGAAGGATTCAAACAAAGACTCTGGCATATTTTATTGGTTTCTTCTTTTTATTCTTAATCCATCATCGTCTTTTTCTTCTTAATCTGTAATCGTCTTAACCCAACATCTTTTTATTATTAATTCATCATCAGTTCGTCTTTTCTTCTCTTTTTTGTTATAATGTATCATTCAATAAGTTTAGTAAATGCGTCATCAACTGTGCTTGATGATACATATAGAATCAGTGTGTACAGTGTTTAGTCAATGCACTAATACATGTAGTAGATATGTATCACATGTTTTGCATGTAGTATGAATTTCTGAAAACGGATATCATGTATCAGTAAGGTATTAGTTGTTTAGTTGATGTACTGATACATGTTTTGAAAATTGTTATAATGTATCATTCACTAAGTATAATAAATGCGTCATCCACTGTACTTGATGATACATATAGAATCAGTGTGTATATTGTTTAGTCGATGTTTCTGATACATGTATTAGATATGTATCACATGTTATAATGTTTTAGTTAATTCACTGATACATGTAATAGACATGTATCACATGTTTTTCATGTAGTATGAATTTCTGAAAACTGAAACCATGTATCAGTAAGTTATTAGTTGTTTTATTTATTATTTATATTTCAATATCGTTATAATTTGTTGTTTTATTTTCAAATTGCAGCCACTGAAGTACAAGATTAAAAAGATACCAACACAACCCATAAGGTTTGCTGTCAATTTTAATAACAATTTCCTAAAGGACTTTGGAAAATACATAGGGGAGAATGTTATCCAAATGTTTAATGATCTGTTACCTTATACATAGGGGAGAATGTTATCCAATTACGTGCTGATTTTATGGTGATTAATGATCTGTTACCTTAAATTAAGCTGTTTTAGTAACAACATTAATTGTACTGTTTTTTCCCCATTTTTTTCTCAACAATTTAAATTTACCATGTATCATTTACCATGTATCACTAGAGTCTAAAGTATCACGGAACAACAAATTTAAGGGATTTTTTGTAAATACTAAATTTGTCGGGACAGAATGTAATTATTGAATTACACTATGGGATTCCTTAAATTTTTACAAATATATTTAGGGACGTATAGTTTAAAATTAAGTTATTTTTATAAAAGAGAAGTATTGAAAACACTTTTAAATTTAGCGTGAAATATTAGAAGTTTTATCATCGAATTATTGACAACTTTAAAAATATCTATTTACTTGACTAACTTAACTTAAATATGCTTCTGATCTTACAACATGAGTGAGATATACACTTAAACTCTCGTCAAGCTTAGGAGTATTTTTCAATACTTCTTTTGGCTATTTTATTAAGGCTGCGACTCCTACAAAAGTGTGAAATCACTTACTATGTCATGTGAAAGATCGTGTATGTATCTAAGTTTAGTAAGTCAAGTAAATGTATGCTTTTATGACTGTTAATAGTTCAGAAATAAAACTAATAATTCAAATCAAATTCAAAAGTATTTTAAATACTGCATATTATTTTGATTTTGTACCCTGTAAAAACTTTTATTTAAAAAATTCTCTTCTTTTTTTTAAAAATATTTTTCTCTGAATACTAGGTAACAATCTTATCTGAATATTCTGGCCCCAATTTTCAAGATATGGACATGATAAGAGTGTAATAATTCAGTACACATGCCCAAGAAAATAGGAAAACCTTTATCCCTATCGAATATTTGTATAAAAAAATCAGTAGATTATTCGAATGATTCATTTCGACTTATAACATAAATTCATGTGACATAAATTTTACAAAAATTAAAGTTATTATGAGTATTTCTACAATGGTACATTAATTATGATTAATAAATTATTTAATCATAATAATTAAGATAAATTTGTTATAAATATCCTATACATATAAATATTTATCAATAATCGATGATAATATGATAGATTTTCACGTGATAATAAGGGAAGAAAAAGAGGACATGAATGCAGGAACAACAGACAAGTGTTCCAAAAATTCATAAATATAATAAAAAGTTTTCATGAATTAAAGTCATCTACTTTATTAAGCAATTTAATCCATCAAAAAGTCAAATTAATAAATTAATTAGCATTGGACCACTAGTGATAATTAAGTGATGACATGTGCAGTTGGACACTAGGTAGTTGTACAATTTTATTTTATTTTTTAAAAAAATAAATTTATTAACAAGGGTATATCAAAGTCAACTAGGAAATAGAGATGTCATGGTGATACAAAATTGTAATATTGTTGTTCAAATTATAACCTCATATGTCAAGGTAGTGATGAAGGATAGGCCAACGAGGACGGATCAAAGAGAAAGATTGATAGATATTTATGTTGATAAGACTTTAAAGAAAGGTTGTATGCGATATTTTAGATAAATTTAAGTCACACTGGACTCTGGAGGAGTAAAGTGAAGAGCATTAAGTGAACGGTGTATCTGTCCTTTAGTGGTATTATCAATTATTTTGGAGCCAGTTGATTTAGCAATTTTTTGTCTTTATCTATTTAATAACGCGCTTGATAAAACATAACACAACTTTATAAACGTGCACTTTTGCATTAGTGATTTGTAAAATCAATGCGAATAATATGTGTCGTGGGTTTAGATTGTGATACGTATTGTATCAGAGCTTGACACTATCTTAATTAGTGCAATGACTAGGCAAACCTCAACGAGGCTAGTGAGCCCCTAAGAGGAAGGTGTATGCAACGTATGATGGAGAATTGATCAACGAAAGCTAATTAAATTGAATAACACTTATTATGAATTTGAATTGTGATTCATCAAATTTGTACCTAACGATATGATAAAGTCTAAATCACTATTAATAGAACGAAAATAGATATATCAAATAACACGTGCTATGAATTTGAGTCATGATCCATCACATTTGTATCGTACGATATGATAAAGTCTAAGTCAATACTGATCAGTAGTATGATTCAAACTTTGTGCTATTGAAAACTATTGCCTCTTAATTAGACCTAAGGTTGTTCACCTGTCATACATACATATGCACTTTTCAGTACTTTCAAAAAAAATTAAAGTTATAAAAGTAGGACATGACATATTCATAAAACATAACATGATTCATCATGTTTGTGAAAGTCAAGTCAAATATATACATTTAAGTCAAAATTCTAAAATGCAGTAGTTTGCTATATATCCCTATCTTCATTAATGTCAAATTAATTGTTATTCAAATGAGAAGATAATAGAAGATGAAAGTTCAAACTAATTCGATATTTTTAACGGAAAATATATAGAATATATGTTAAAAACACTATAAACAATGCATATGTACATCTTTAAAATTTCAAAATTTTTGAATATGGTTGATTTTTCATTAAAAAATTGAATCTGAAATGCTTATTATACTCTATTTATAGAGTAGATGATTGAGATTTTTTAACTATTAATTTGAGATATAGTTTTCGATTATTATAAATAGCAATACTCGTATCAAATCACAACGAACAACTCTATTTTAAATGAATCTATATGCAATATAAATTTAAAATTTAATTGAGTCTGTGAAGCTTCGAATATTAGATGATATAACTAAAAGAGCTTACTAAACCAAAACTTTATATTATTAAAAAGTATATAGATCCACTTTCACATTCAATAAAAAATTATGATAGGTATAAAAAAAAAACTAATAGGTAGGGTTGCTCTTTCTTTTCCTTTCCCCTATTAGTTAGTTTCTGGGTGAAGGTTAGATTGGTTCATCATTTGTATTTATTGTTTTAAAAATATATATATATATATATATATATATATATATATATATATATATATATATATATATATATATATATATATATATATAATTGTTAAGTTGGTATGCATATCAATTAATTATAAAAGTAAAATATATAATTTTAGATTTGAAAACCATACAATAGTACAATTTGCCTGTTGGTCAGAATTAATTTCGATTTCACTTATAAAAAAAAAAAGGGAAATCAATTATTTGGTTAGTTATTATTTTATTTTTTAGAAATTAATTCATTCTATCATAATTTATTTATTTTTTCCAAAATTACATATTTTGTCCAATTATTATCAAATTAAGTTGTATAAAAATATTGTATACAACATTGCAAGCAAATGTAGAACTAACAACATAGTTTACACTACTAAATGATGTGATGCAGTAAATGTGGATTTCAAATTGAGCTTTGGATAAGAAAAAAAAATTGATAGGGAGGACTATCTTCAATGAAGCCCTACCTAGGGCCGGTTTAGATTAGTCGAACTTTAATGCGGGATTGCGGGTATCGATCACCAGATGAATTCCCTCCGAAAAAAAACATTGTGTACAATGTAATCCTACGAATAAAGTTTGAGTGAGAGTGAAATATATGCTGATTTTATTCCTATCTTTGTGGATAGAATTATTTCCGTTAGACGTTCGATTCATAAGAAAAGTACATAAAGTAGGATTGCAAGAAAAATATGACAACAAAATAACAAGATATAAAGCAAATAAAGTAACATATAGTAATATTCATCGAAGAATAAGTCAACTAGGAGTAATAATAATAATAGGAGAGGAGGAGGCTAAGCCCCCCTAATTCCTTCTATAACCAAACATTTGACACACCTTCGTACTAAAGCATCCGTGCACCTCCTCTTCATAGCAAATGAACTTTACACGAGAAAATAAGTCACTTAAATACTCCATTCGTTTCAAAATAATTATTTACTTATCAAAAATATTTTTCATCTTAAAAGCTCAAAAGAAAATTAATTAATTATTTTTTTCATTTTATCCTTACTATTATTTGTTTTTGAAAACCACAAACAATTAATCAAAATGCATAAATAAAATAAATATTCAATTAAACGTATATCTTAAAATATAAATAAATATAAAATAGTCAAACACACCTCCTAATATATTGAAGTATTATTTTAGGAGACATGTAAATAAATAAAAAACACCACAAAGTATTTTGAGGACAAACAAAATGTTGTTGGATTCTTTATGATTCAAGAATTAATTATAAGAATTCAGTACAAGTTGTACTGTCAAAGAGTGTACACTATATATTTTTTATTATATAGTTTTTTTTTCCTTATTTTATTAATTAATTTTTATGAGGAAGAAGAGGAGGTAGATGCATCCAAAGGATGAGGATGTATATGTATCTATCAACTGAATATGAATCTTCATAGCAATAGCAAAAAAACAACAATAATCTTAAAAAATTGACAGAACAATGTATTGTCTAAATCAACCTTTTATTAATTGCCTTACGGACTTCTTTTACATGTCAGAATATTTTAAAAACTAAAATATTAAAATAAAATTACAAAAAAAAAAAAAAAATTCCTCTTACTATATGTTATACACTAATAAATCACCTTCTTATTTTTCTCCTTTTCTTTAAGGAAAAAAAAATGAACCATACCCTTTGTGGTGTAGTATATGGGAACTCTTTGTATTTACAATTTTAGGTCCTCAAACTTATGTGCTTGTCTAGGTCTTGGTCGCGCCTTTTGGACTGATCAAGCTCGTGTAATGCCTAGTCGTGGTTCTTGAACTGATCAACCTCGTATGATGCTTGTGTTTGTCCTTGATCATGCCTTTTGGACTAGTCAAGCTCGTGTGATGTTTGTTGTCCTGATGTTGATTGCGACATTCAGACTGATCAAACTTGTATGACGTCTTTTTTAATTTGTCCCGTCCTTTAGACTGGTCAAGCTCATTTGATACCTTTATGTGAGATCCCAAACTTATTTTTGTATAATAAATATAAATTATATTTTTTTTTCATCTCAAATTGATTGTTAGGGTTATGTTGATGATGTTTTGAGAGAGAGTTTAATGGGTAAACCATTTTGGGGAAGAGCAAATGGCCCATACTGAATTCCATTTTGTGGGCCCACCATAGACCACCTATCATAAAATGAACAAAAAAAGAAAATTTAGAATAATAATATTTGACATACTATTTTTAGGATTTTTTTTTTTTATATATATATTTAAAAGATTTTTTTTATATTTTAAGTTCTGTTACTGACCTGTACTTTGTGGTCAGATGATGTACAAGGATCAAAATCTCCAGCTTGGCTAAGTCATTCCCTGGACATGAGTGGACCCCATTGCCAAATGGCATGAATGTATTGGGTTTTGGTGACACCTATCATATCACATAAAATATTTAAAAACAAAAATAAATATTTTTTTAAAAAATTAAATATTACAATTTATTTTTTTTTACCTCAAATCTTGAAGGATCAAATTTCTCTGGTTCAGGAAAATTGTCTGGACTGTGATGAATATTCCTAAAGAGTGGTAATACTTTCCATCCTTTAGGTATTAAATATCCTGAAAAAATCATCAGAAAATTACAAAAAAAAATAATTAATAAAATATTTTAAATATCTATATTTGAATATGATAGTTTTGACTCTTTTTTTTTAAAAAAAAAATCTATCAAAACTCACCTTCAAATTCAACATCTTCAACAGCTTCTCTAAATGTGAATGATAAAATTGAAGCAACTCTAAGTGTTTCTTGAATAACTCTTGTTGTCATTGGCATTTGTCTTGTATCTTGCCAATTTAACACTTTTTCTTCACCATTCACCTCTTTTTTTCTCATTATATTCTCTTGCTCTTCCTATAAAATTCACAAAAATATATATTTAGATATCAGAATGAAATCCTATATTGGTCGGACTTTTCAAAAATGTAATTATAGTCATGTCAGACAGGACGAGATGTATTCATGTCAGATGACATTTTTGAAAAGTCTGAGCAACAGATATTGAGATGTTATTGCAGTCATGTCAGACAGGACGAGACGTAGTCATGTCAGATGACATTTTTGAAGAGTCTGAGCAACAGAAATTGAGAATTTTCTTGTTTTTTATAGAAAGTATATGAGATCTTACTGTGACAGCTTGTAGGACACTGGGATTTTCTCCAAGGTATTTGAGGATCCATGTAAGAACACTAGCAGTAGTGTCTCGAGCTGCAAAGATGACTCCGATTACATTATCTGCAATTTGTTCGTCAGTGAGTCCTTCTTTATCACCCATGAATGACCCGAGCAAATCGCTGTGATCAATCTTCATTTCTCGTCTAGTCGAGATGATTTTGGCAACGATTTTAGCTAGCTCTTTCCTCGCTTTCATTGCTTTGTTGAAGAGTGTACCGGGGAGATTAATTGGCATCGAATTGTATCCTTTTTCGAGAATGTAGTAACATTTCTTCAGCTCCTCTCTATATAGAAATTCATCTTTACCAAATATCGAAATCAATGCCACATTGAATGTATACTGCAAAAGAAAAAAAGTTTAGTAAAACAGAGGATCAAAAAACAGGGGACTCTGTTTTTCACTATAAAAAACAGGGGACTCTGTTTCTATAGTGAAAACAGAGGACTCTGTTTTTTTTATAGTGAAAAACAGGGGACTACTCTATTTTTTTATAGTGAAAACAGGGGACTCTGTTTTTGTAAGTTGGAAATTCGAGAACATACTGTCTTCATTTCTTGATAAGTGTTGATCAATCTTCCTTGAAATGATTCGAGTGATGTTATCGCGATGGATTCAATGTCGGGGATGATGTTTCTGATAGAATCGGGCTTGAAAGCCTGGAGGACTAATTTTCTCAATTTGGCATGATAATCACCTTGATGAAAGAAAATTGCTTGTTTTCCCAGCATTCTTTCTTTGCTAGCAGGAAATGTAGGCTTAAACAAATTAGCCTTTGTGACCAAAACTTGTTTAGCTGCCTCTGGACTTGATATCATTACACAAGGACAACCCAATATGTAAGTCTTGAAAATTGAACCATACCTAAACAAAAACAACAAAACAATCAAAACCCCATTTTTTAGTTAGTAACTTTGAATCAAGAAAACAAAGAGAAAAGTCAAGAAAGTGAATTGAGTTTTTATACTTACTTTTTGACTTTGGAAGCAAAGAAAACATTGGGATTTTGTGAGTAGAGTTGGAAGGTTTCACCAATATAAGGTAAACCTAAAGTACCAGGAGGAAGTGGCAATTTCTTGGAAGCAAAAGCCAAGAATTTGAAGATAGAATGGATTAGAAGAAGAGTGAAAGAAATGAAAGTAAACAAACACAACATAGAAACAAATCCCATGTTTAGAACTAAAAAGGTACCAAAAGTAGGTACTTCAAGTGTTGTTTGTTGCTAGTAAGGTGTACCTAGTTTTAAAACTAAGATGGTTTGATGAATGAAATAAAGCACAAAAGGGTGTATATATATAGGTAAAATAGAGGCAATAAAATAATAATATCATAAGGTGGGGTGGGGTGAGGAGGGGTGGGGGGTAGGGGGTAGGGGGGTGGGGGTCCTTTAACATACAGCTTGAATCAACACACGGAATCTCCCTCCAGCTCATGTTTTTGTTTATACATACACTAATAAACAGAAACAGTAGAGAAAGAGAGAGGAAAGTAGAGGGTGTGTGGGGGCACGTGTAAGTTTTTGGATATATGTATTTGTGGCGCAGTAGTGACACTATTTCACCCCTAATCAGCGATTTCAGGTTCGATCTCTAAGTATGAAGAAAATTTTACTGAGATTATCACCTCTGAACGAGTCATGCAATTTGTGATCCGAATTTAATCGAACCTCTAACGCGAATTTCAAATACGTAATGAAAAACAACAAAAAAAAGTTTTTGAATATATGTAAAAAGAGTGTGTGAGTGAAATAGGGTAAGTGTTAGAGCTAGAATTTCGATACTGAATTCAACAATATTCAGTAATTTATGTATCTAAAGTATACCAATTATATATGTCTGAGACGAATTTAAAATTTCTAAAATATAGGGATACCACTAAAACAAAAACGAAAACAAAGTATTGAGTGAAGTTAATCATGCTAATCTAATTCATTACTTAATTAACGCAACATCCAATGAAGAACTAAACTTTAAATTGATGAATTTCAAATTCTGACTTCATTCTTCGATAAAAGATTTAAGGAGGTTGGGTGGGGTATAGAAGTACAAGTTGGTTGACTTCATAGAGTTTCAATTGACATATTATGAAAGGGCAAAGAGGGGAAAAGTGTATAGAGGGGATGAACTTACTATCCGTACAATCGTATAGAAATTTAAAACAATGATTAGTGAAGGGAATCAATAAATTTTGAAAAAATTAAATTAGTATATACTATTTCATTTTAAAATAAAAATTAAAAGAAAGAATACACCTAGAAACTATTTTATATCAGGGGGATTTGAACCTCTTTTTCCTAGACGAGTTTAATTATCTGTTATACTTACTAAAAATAATTATCTCAAAATATTTTTGTTGATTTAACCGATTAACAAGGAATTAGTTGGACCTTTTAAAAAAAGATATTTATTAAAAAGGTATAATATCATGGAAGATAAAAGTAAAAGGCTGAATAGTCGAATTAATAAAAAAAATTGAGTTGGATCATATTAAATAAACTAGATTATGATCCGTTATCTAATTCATTTTGATTTAAGTAAAGTTTAAACATAATAATTTGATTTTAATATTAAATACTTAATATGAAAATAAAACTTGTTTTTGTTTAATGTTGCCAAGTGTTTGGTTAAAAATAAATCAAACTAAAGTTTGACCTCACTATCTTCTAATGTATTGATTTTTGGAACTTGACAAAATCCCATCCAATATGTTGCTGAAATCATATTATTTAATTTTAATTACTATAAATAGAAAGAATTATCCAATATTTGTTGAATTCAATACAGTAAAGTCATAAAGTGACCTCAACAAGGAACTACCTTAATATTACTAAAAAATTCTTAACACTATTAATTCTGTCATATTGTATATGCACTATTGTATTTAGCAAAAAGGACCAATTTGGAATTGAACTTTGAAACTTTATATTAGAAAAAAGGATAAATATATTTTTAAGCTATCGGAAATGATATGAGATATTGGTGTCTTTATCGTCTAAAATCTAGAGCATATATTCCCTTTCTAACGATTAAATAGGGATGAGTGACAAAATCTTATCCGTCGATCTAATATTTAATAAATTTCGAATCGGTGGATAAGATTATGACACATATATGTCTGTTAGTATAAAAAGTAATATGATCTAGTGTTTGGACGGCACATAAATCAATATGCAAGAGTTTGATGGAAGGTATGTGCATACTATTTATGATAGAATGGAGATATATTTGTCCTTATTCCTAATTTTATTTTATTACTTCAAAAATATGCATGACTTTTTTTAATAATACCATATATATGTGATATATATATATATATATATATATATATATATATATATATATATATATATATATATATATATGTTTTGGTTTAGGTTTATAATACCATTTTATTATGGTGTTTATGGACAATTATTTTGTATGTGGACAATTACTTTAGTAGATAATTTTAAAGAAAGACAAGAAGCATCATCATGAATAAAGTGTTTCTTAACTGCTTACTTTGTAAATTTACAATTATACTTAAATAGAATTTCACACTTTTCAATCTTATTAGCATGAGCTAACAACTTTGATTTTTCTACAACTTTCTTGTTTCACCTAAACTTCTTTGTTTTTATTAAAATAGAGTAAGAATATGTTTGGTACGAAGTGAAATATTTTCTGCAAAATAAAATTCATAACTTGCCATTTATCAATTTTTAACTTTGACAATAATCACTATTCATAAAAATAACAATTTTGCTTTAACATTTTGGTTTATTATTATCGAGGTAGGATTTAGTATATAATTATGAACTCAATAATTTTGATTTGAACTAAATATTGTATATGTCTTAAGAATCCATTAAACATGCGCGATTTTTACTTTAGAACATTCGATTTTTAGAAAGAGCGAATTAAAATCTCGCATATACTTTTAAATTTTAAATCTGTTTCTGATAGGTAAGGGGCAAAGATATGTAAGAACAGGGGGTCATCCAATTCTATTTGGTAAAAAATAATATCATATATATATATATATATATATATATATATATATATATAAAGTACACTGAATTTTCTAATTTCTTAATATATTTATTTCTATATATTTATAAAATTAACTAATAAAAATTTTCACTATGAAATATTGCATGTAACCAGTAGCATCTGTTCGTCACATGTAATTACTGTTTTCATTACTAAACAAGTCTCGTGAACAAACAACTGAAAGTACACTTAAATATCTTTTAATGATTCAAAATGTGTCAAATATGAAGAACAAAAAAAATGTTAATACCATATTGCATTCAATACAAAAAGGCAGTCAAAACTCAAAAATCACCATTTATTTAATTCATTAAAACAACACGAAAAAGTAAGTAATTGTCTCATATTAATTGTTTACTTTATTAAATAAAAAGAATTAAATTAACTTTTTTTTATATTACACTTGCAATTAATTTTTTTTAAAAAGTATTCACGTTTGTTTTTAAAAATTTGAAAAAATGAAGTAAATTAATAAAATTATCTGCTTATTTATGATTTTTTAATATTCGTATAAAAAGAAAAATGATCAACTAATATGAGATTGAGAGAATATCAGCTATTTAAGTGACCTCTCTTTCTTCTATCATGTTAGAATACATATAGCCCCTAAATGAAATCATGAACTCCTAAGAGTTACACTAATTAATATTTGTTATAATAGAAATACTACAATAAAAATAATTTTTAGCGGTAATAAATAGACATATTAATAAAGAGTGCTAAAGTTTTTACTGTCATTAGATCCAGTATCGCTAAAGTCTTTAGGGACATTTACAAAGAGTGTTAATTGTCGTTAAAAATTCTTATTTAGCGTCAATTTCTAATTAATTATCGCTGATGCTCATTTTTAATGTAACGAAGAAAAGACAACAAATTAGTACCTTAATGTGTAGAATACTACCAAGGCATTTTCTTGATGACATAATGCACATAAAACTATATATCAAACAAGGATCACCTTTTCCAATCATAAATGTCATTGCATAACCAAAACTTTGTAAAGGGGGGAGACAACAAATTAGGTGACAAATGCAATGCTATGAATTTAGCCATACCCCTCATGCTCACCCCAACCACCAATGATCTTAAATGAGGTAGACATTAACCAAAATAAAGTCAAAAACACTTAAATGTTGCCTCTATTAATTCATGAAATTATTAAACTTTACATTATAAAGGCATAGTGCCATGAAAATTGATTGACCAAATTTGATAGATTCTATCATCTAGTAGTGCAATGACAGGACACAATAATAGTGACGAAATCATGATCTTTATTAAAAGGATTTAATATATGAAAAAGTAAACATATATAGAGGTAAGCGATACAATACCTCTATTATATGTATGTTAAAAGATAATTTTTTAACGTTATATTGTAATTTTAGATGAAGGGGGCTCGTGAATGTACCCCTTCCGGTTATCTCCATCCATAGATATATAATAACATTGTTTACGTAAAATTTATCGTACGATCTTCAAAAAGTTAAATGTAATGTAACTAGATAGGAGCCGTACAAGTACAAAAAATGGACAAACATAATCTTATGTAGATTTTTGTTAGTATGTGTGGGTTCATTCATTCACTTCTATATTGCTTTTCAATTTTAATGAATTTTGCTGACCAAATCTTTTTTGGAGGTTATTTAGTTAGTTGAGATATACATGGATCATTATCTTTTTGGTTGTTGAATGAAGTAAAGACCCCTATGATCATCAAAATAGTTCTCTTTCTTTCATGATTGTAGATAAATAACTACTAAAAAAACATAAACTAGCTATGGATTAAATCGTAACTAAATAATAAAATTCATCGTTAATGTCTACGAGAAAAGAATAATAAAATAAAAAAAATAGTAAGATAACTAAAACAAAATAAATGATAAATGAGGATAGGCTAGATATTAGAATAAATATTTTACAAGAATACAACTAGTACAACGATAAATACCAACAAGCCTGAATTCTTGAAAAGTAAGACAAATTTTACTATTCACTAACCTTCTACTTTAATGCCAAAACTTTTCAATAGCATTTGATGATGACAATACGAATCAGGTTCACAAGCACGTACCAAACATAAAATAGAAAGAGTGGGATCTCACAAACATATATACAGTCGGAAACATATTTAATTTAAAATAACAATCCAAGTCAAATAAGGAGAAGAATAAAAGTCAGATGAATCCTATGCGGAAAGGAAAAGAGATAAACAAAGTCCTATAAGGACAAATATTATTGTCCTAGGAAAAAAGCAATTTCTTTCCTTATAGAAGTCGATTAGGGCTGAATCTACCTCTATAAAAGGATGAAGCCAAATAAGGAAAAATCGATTCTTGCAATAACAAATTGAGAGAATCTTCAGCAAATGCCGAGTGACTCAGAGATATTAAAAGACAAGAAGAAAGAAGAACTAGAGTTGAGTTTTCTTTCTAAAGGTTAGTTGCATTGTTTCGTCTTAGAAGTAGTGCTTAGGAACTAGCGTTCCAAGAGAGTCTCGACAGAATTGTAACAAGAAATAGTTTGGCTTCTTAGGAGTATAATATTCAGTTATAGTTATTATATAGAGAGTAAAGGTACTAGAGTTAGTTTCTTGACTATTGAATTGTAATCTTGAATTGTCTTGAAGGTAATAAAATTGTGATGTGATTTTTTCATTCCTTGAGGAAGGTTTATGTTGCGCCTTTATCTAGGCAAACTAACAAGAACTTGGTTCTTGTATAGGGGGTAAGGTTTCTTCGACCTCTAGCCTCTATGCATCTCTAGTGGACTTCCATCACCACTTCGTTATAGGTCTATCCAAGGTCAATGAACATTATATATCAGTCCCTTTTGATTCTTATACTCTAGATTGATCCATTTGCATGATTGATAACTTCTATAGTTGATCGTTCTGACATTAATCTAAACTATTTCTAAAAAATAGATTGATTCTAAAAATTGGACAGATCTATTCTAAACCGTATCTCCACCACTTCTCAAACTTTTATTGAATAACTTAGAAGCTCTTATATACATGTAATTGTTACCGTTTGAATATCACTCTTATTCTTGTACAACAAAATCATTATACTTAGCACTTATTCTTCAGGTACTTTTACCGTCTAAAAAATGACATCAAACAATCTAACAAATAACAAGTTATGTTATCTCACACGTTGTCAGGATCCCGACTACTTCTCAAATCTTCCATCGCCATAACTTCCCAAGATCATGTACTGAGTTGTAGTATACTATATTTATTGAGTCGTTTATTGGTCTGATCATTAGTTATTACATCATCACTTACATATACATGAATATTTTATTACTCCTCTGGTATTTTCACACACAAAAATAAATATAATATGATGACTTCTCTCTTTTTTTTTTTGTTGAGAAAATGCATAAGTACCCCAACCTTTGCCCGAAATTTCAAATTAAGACACACTTATACTATACTAAGGTCTTATTATTCCCCCTCCTCCCGAAACTTATTTTATAAATAATTTTCTATTCTTTTTCGGCCTATATGACACTATCATTTGGGTCCAGTGTGTGTTATCAGTTTTTTCAACGACATTGCCACGTAGGACGAAAAGAGATAGAAAATTGTTCATAAAATAAGTTCGAGGGAGAAGGGTAATAAGACCTTAGTATAGTATAAGTGTGTCTCTCAAATATTGAACATATGTTGGGGAGGGGGAGAGGGGTACTTATGCATTTTCTGTTGTTTTCACAAAATATAAACTTGTAACTCAATTTTTATATTCAAAAATTTTGAAATGGTGATTTGAAATTCTCAAATCAAGCTTTTTGAAGAATTTAATTTTAAAACCTCAAATGAAATCACATATCTAAACATTAATTTAATCTCATAAGTTCAAATCATGAGATAAAATCACATATTCAATTTTCTAACTTGAACTTTAAAAGAATTCACTATACACCACTATTTCCACACGGCTAAAAGTGGGGTTTCTGGCCCTTAACACAAAAAACAACAAAACCCCATAATTCATTTCCCAATATATCAGCAACTTGAGGGTCATAAGTGGTTCTAGGAAGTTAAAGAAAATAGGACCAATAAAAAAAAATACACTAAAGGAACTCATAAAAGTTTTGATGTGAGAAAGATACCTGTCACCCAAACCAATTTGTTTTATTAATTATTTGTCATAAATACACACGTCTAGGACACATATTTGATTACATTAAATATATTAAATTCCACAATTTAAATAAATCCTAACTAGCTTTGCTCTAACACATTGATCTGTGAAATATTCAATTAACTTTAGTTTGAATATCTAAATGAACATAGTATGATGCGTTTCGAAATCAAACTCAAAAGATATTTAATCTTAAGATATTTAATCTTATACAATATCGGTAGCTTAATTCATTTAGAAATTTAGAGTAGCTAGCTTTTGAAGTTAATCAGATTATGTACTATTTGTTTGAAACTTTAATATTTATTGTTAGTTTTGAATTTGACTTGGTCCTAGAGCTCCTTTAGAACTTAAAAGAATTTGTCATATTGAAGTCAACAACAACAAATATTAATTAGTATTCTATTGGGAAAAGTCAATGATAATAAAATCAAGGGGCCTCCATAACCATATTGTTTTACAATTGATATAATGTAAAGATAGATTTATATGAAGTCAAACTATTGAAAAGTTACAAAGATGGTCCATGATACAATACATCTCAATCAAAATTAAAGTTCATAAATTGTTGTAAGAGTCAACTAACAACTTTCTAGTATTCAATTGCGCCCCACAAATCCTTTAGAAAGGTATTTGCATGCATCAAACAATTCAAATATTAGTAGTATTAATTAAATTATACAACCGTCAATTGATGAATAGTAATTCAATGCAAATTTTATTTGAATGTAAAAATCATTAGATCTATTATTGGGGTTACATTTGCTATCAATAATTTGGCGCGAAAAAATAATAGGCGATTAGATATGATATGACATGATTTCAGTTGATTAAGGATAAAATTGGAAAGAAGTAATTAAATTGGATATTATATAACATAACTTCAGCTAATTGAGGACATAATTCAAAAAGGAGATTAAACAGGACATGATATAACTTCAACTTACTGAGGACAAAATTTGAATCAGGTGATTAGACACGACAATTAATAATTTCAACGGACCGAAGACATGGTTTTAAATAGCAAGATATATGTGAAATTAGTCAAACATCAAGATAAAAAATTAGCAAGTAACTAAGTATTTGTCTCACTTTATGTAGAGACAGATAAGTAGCCTCCTTCTACCCTCTTTTCCTATTTAGTACTTTCTTTGTCCCTAATTATCTGTTTACTTTTTTTTTAAGTTGGTTTTAATTAATTTTTCATTTTGATAAATTAAAAAATAATAATTTTTTAGTCTATTATACCTTGATTAATTAATGGTAGAACTTCTTAAAAATTTTAACTTTTGAATTCATTCACTTCATAATTAATAGGGGTAAAATGACAAACTCATTATGTTAATAATTGATTTTTTAATAGATGTGTTAATTTAAAAGTGGAGATAGAAGGATTAATATTATTTAGTTATTTAGTAAAAAAAATTTTTTTTTGGAGGACCCCATTATTTTAATTCAATAATATAAATTTGACAATAGCTATTATAATAAAATAAACTCCTTCAATACAAAACCATATCCTTTTATCACAAAAGTCATACTATAAATAATAATTAAAAAAATTGAAACAGTTAGCTTGCTACAACTTGAAAATATAAGTGCATGAATGTTAATTCTATAGTTAAACTTTATTTGTTTTATTCAATCACGCGTGAAGACCCTACACATAAGAGTAGCTTTTGTTTTTCAATATAATGCTAGATGTGAGAGGTCTTGTTTTTGAACATTTTCTCCTAGGGGTCATTTATAAAGTTCACCAATGAATTAATAGTTTTTTTTAAATAATTTATCGCTAATTTTTATTCTTATAAAATATCTGAAGGCTAAAGATGTGCAAAAAGATTATAATATCATACTTTCGAATTCTAGGTCCCCCTCTGACTTAATACTTTAGTTTATAATATCATAGCAAGTTGGTTAGTTGTTAGCAACTAAAATATATACTTTAATTAGATGTCTATTAATTCCAGCTTTATGCAATAGTAATTATTTTTTAAATTAGTAGCTAATAGAGTATAAGAGATACAACAAGGATGAAAACAATGAACATATATTGTAGTACTAGTGAAGTAGAGTCTAGTGGAGCCAAATGTTTCAACCACCTTTTCATTAAACTATTGTAAAAGCAATTTATTCAGAGGGATTTTTTTTTTGTTTTTTTCGATATTTAGTATTCATTTGTTTGATTATTTTGAATTTGCGTCGCGTAAGGTCCCATTTAGAGGAAAACGCTCCTTACCAAAAACTTTTTCATATTCAGATTCAAACCCAAGAGCTCTAATTAAGAAAACATTCTCATCTGATGCACCATTTCTATCCGTGGTAATTTATGTAGAGTGATGTTGAAAGGCACATTACCAATTTGCAAAGTATACTATATAGTATTTTTTGGAACTAAATGGAGTGAATGGTTTTTTGTGATAGAAACAAACAAGATCCTTCCTATTCCATATTATTTAGTAAATATTATTTCAAGATTCCTTCTTTTAAACAACAAAAAGGCAATTCCTTTTATTGGAACAAGACACTTGGTCACTTTTATGTCTTATAAAACAAAATAAACAATATAATTGTCCTCATATGCAATTTTTATTTTTATTTATTTTTTTGATAGGGATGGCTTTATAGTATATTCAATCATATAGTATATGTATATTTTTTGGACAAAATTTCAAAGCCCATAGCCCCATACCCCATATTTATTAATGAGCAACAAAGTTTCCTAGAAGATGAGGCACATAGATATAATATAATCATTGCTTTCTAATTAAAGAATGTCAATTTGATAGTGTACCAATTTGACTACATCTTTATGAGTCTTGCCTTTTTCTATGACCAAAAAAAAGTTCTTTTTTCATATATCTAAATTCTAGTGCATTCTTGTTTTTAGTGTATTTTCAATCATAGAATTATAATATTTGAATGCTTAGGAATTTGACCTAGCAAATAAATCCACAATCAATACTTGATTATAGAATCGATATTATAAGCTTATGGGTTATCTTTATTTTGAGATTTTACTAGCTTAATTAGGATATGACTTTTTATTGATTTGATCTAGGCTCGACTTAAAAATGTGATTTTTATCATGACTAGTATAATTGATATTGTTTAGTAATGATTTTAAATTGAGGTTGTTGGATATTGTTTTAGAGGAGATAACTCTGTGTTCTGAAAAGATTTCTTATCAGTTAAGTTTCGCTTTAGTTAGTGTGTCATGAGGATTGTCACCCTATAGTTGATTGTTTTTAATTTGGTTTTGAGTCGAGCGATGGAGTTCACGATTCTGTCAAGCAGATGGAGTGCTCATTATTGACAGAGTGCTCGTTATGATCACTTTTCTCTTTGTTGGGACCCTCCCATTGCTATATATACCGTAAGCCATGACAAATTCAGCTCGCAACCACAAGATCCCGCACCCAAAGCCATCATGGGCTCAACATTTAGCCTTCATTATAATTATGTTATGGGATTTTTAGCTTTTGTCAGATTTAGAGAAATACTACAAGTCCTCTGTTCTAGATTTCATCCCTTTGGCCATCTGATTTTTCGGTACTAAAAATAATTATCATACTTATGTTGTTGTTGTTGATGGTTTGTTGGGTGAGACTGATAGATTGAAAGGACGGGGGCAACCATGCATGGTACTTCTCGACCCTATTTTCGAGGAACAGTCGAACTAGCGGCTCATCAATCCTGCCGGATTGGACGAGCCAATAACTCGAAGTCGAGTAACAAAATCCCAAGTTTATGGAATTTTTGATTTTGTAGCGGTTCAAGGAATATAACATGGATTTCGTGCAAATTTGTGATTTGACATTTTATCTTCGAATTGAATATTTTATTAAATATAAGTGATTCACCATCATTCAGTTAAGATTAATCTAAACCAACCCATCATATTATGTATATGATTGAACATGCCAACTATTAAACAACTTATTAGAAATACAAGACAGTCAATCAAAAATGTCACCCATGAGGATGTAGTTGTGCTTTTGATTTCCATTCCAATCATCATATTGATGATGAATCTCTATGTGCTCTACCATAAAAAGTTGGTGTCCTATCATGGTGAAGGTAATGTATCAGTTTGTGACTCTTGTTCAAGAAACAGACTGAACGCCTTCAAGTTATTAACTCGTCCAACTCGATAATATTCTTGAGTCGCTAGTCAACTATTCCTTGAAGACAGAGTCAAGAAATACCATGCATGATTGTCTCCCACCATTTCCTTCTATCATTCTCACCCAACAAGTGGCTCTATCCTACCGTCAAAAAAGTAAACATGTGAGACACGAGCCTCATTTATTAGTTTAGTAAACTCTTGCACATTTCGAGTTTAAGAAGTTTGTTAATTTCAATGTAATGAAGACTTTAACCTTCATATAACTTTGCCTATATTTTTTTAGAAGCATGATTTGGAAACTTGATAATATCTTTGAAACTACCTTATGATATATTTTGTCATGACTATAACATGGTATTGTTGAGTTATAAGAATATTATCTAATCCTGTTTTATGATACATTGAGCATAACAAGTTAGTAAGTTGATTACAAAAGCTTATATAAAATAATGAGGATAGAATTTTATGTGTAGTCAAATCCATTTTGCTTTAATAAGTTAAATGCAAAAGCTTATACAAACTTATTCAATTTTGTATTATAAAATGGGAGAACCTATGGATGAATGTGGCAAATCAAATTGTTTTGATGCATGTTGAGATAATTAATTAATTAATTAATTAATCAATTCAGATGTACTTAACCCTATTATTAAGAAAGATCAAGAATAGAATTCAATTCCATGTATATGCATATGTAGAATTAGGAATATGCCCCCTCAAAACTATGTATATTTTAATCAATGTGCTAGAAACAAAACCAGGGTTGAGTCCTTGTTTTCTTAGAAAACCATCCTAATATTAATTATTTGCAAGTTGATTAAAAGTTATGATGCAACATTTTTTCCTTTCTTTTTGTTGTTTTTCATATAGTATATGGGTCCATAAAATAATTTTTGAACCAAATGAAAATAAAATAAAATAAAATAGAATAGGAGGATGATGGTCCTCTATGGTTTCCTCACTTTGCCACAACTTAAGTCACCTCACAGGCAACTACTTAACAATCATTCACCCCACCCCCACCCCCAAACCCCCATATACACCCCAAAAATAAAATAAAAGTGATTTTATTAAATATTCCACAATTAAAATTGTATTTTTTTTTAAAGATGATAATTATATTAAGAGAATATGGATTTGAGGTGTAAATAAGGTTAAATTTGGAAAAAAACTAAATTAATAATACCTTCTTGATCAGGTAAACATTTTTGTTTTTGAACTAGATTTTTTTTTTAAAATCAAATAATATGAAGTGAAAGAAATATTTTAGTGAAGGTAATATTTAGAAATTTACATGATGATTTTAATGATTATCTAGTATCGATCGATATAAATATCATATAACTTTGTCCCAATAGAGAAAGAACAAATAACCTACTATTTATTCATTTTATATTAGAATTTTATATTTTTAAACCATTGAAAATCAGACAATGAAAGATGGGATGTGATTTAAAAAATTCCATGCACCATGCACAATATATATATATATATATATATATATATATATATATATATAAAGAAAATAAATAAAAGCAAAAGGAACCAAATAAAACTTTATTTTATCCTAGAGGTCCCACATTGACATAATTAGTATATACTTTTTTGTACTATTTTTTTCTTCCTACAACTTGTGAAGTGGAAACCACTAGTTATTAATATGATGTTTATCAAATCCAATTAAACAGAGTTATTTTTATATTCTTTCATAATTGAGTTTACTAAGAACTTGTCCATAAGTGACTCTCAAGAGTCCACTTCTCTATACTTTTGACTCTAGCTATTAGCATAATTAATTAATCATTCATATATATATATATATATATATTGGTGGTGGTTGGTTTGTTGTGTGTGGGGGGGGGGGGGGGGGGGGTTAAGTAAGGAGTAGGAAGTTAGGGGTCATATATTTATGGTCATCACTTTCAAAACAAGTCATTCTTATACTTTACAGATAAGGTGTGGCTGTTTTATAGTGTCTCATTGAACTCTACAGTGTGTAATTTATCTAATTTATGTTAATCAATTAACAATAATTGTAAAAAAATATAATTAAGAGAACCACAAATTACACAACATGTATAAATTGCACTATACAAGCTAGCGGGTATATATATAGTTGTGTGTGTATATTACATATTGACACTTCTAAGTTTCTGCAAGAATTACTTCTTTATATTTTGACAAACCTTAGTTGATATCCTGGCTTCGCCACTGACACAAGTCTCGTGCAACGAAAAGAGGATTCAAAAATCGAATTTAATAAGTTCACGTTGTAAAAATTCTTAACATTTAACTTGTTGTGAAGTTAAATTATCCGTTCAGATGAACTTGAACCTGTAGCGAAAAGACTACATGCGCCTTTGTATACGACCACCTCGATCGAAAAACGCATTGTAGGTAATAATGAATTGAATAACTCCCTATTAAAAGATCTCATGTTTAATCAACTCGATTACCAGAAAATTAATTAATTAATATTCATGTTTAATCAACTCGATCACCACGCAATTAGTTAATTAAAATTAATGTGACTTTTATGTATATAATATATCTTTCACTAATTTTCAGAGTCATACCTCAGCTGTCATGTTTGAGGTTGTTTATTTTAAAATATATGATTAGTCAATCTAATTATTTAATTAGGCTGCTGAATTAATTCACCCGTGGACACGTGCTCGTGTTTCGAATACTCATGCATGTACGTAATACGTACATACGTATACGATTAATCAATTTATGCCAACTATCTTATTTGTAATTTAAGTAAACATTATAATATAATATCATACTTAATACAATATTGTGTGTTAAGTAGTAATTTCCTTAACTAGATTTGTATATTCTTGAAAAGTCAAAACAAAAAAAAAGGGTGGGGTGGGGGGTGGGGTAGATTAAATATATTGATTAATAATGCATACTAAAGAACCTTAAGGTCAAACTTTTAATTTAATCAAAAAAGCCACTTATACACTTCTAGAACATAGTATAATAAAACAAAATAATAATAATTATATTATTATTATTATTATTATTATTATGATTATTATTATTATATAAGTTGCCAATAAACAACAAATAAGTTAGTAAATTATTATTGGAGATGAGTCAAAGCCAACAAATGCCACCGTAGCTAACCATACTTATTAATTTAATTAATAATTAATATTCAATTATTTTCAATTTATCACTAAACATTAATTAATTCTAAACATGCCCAGTGTTCAATTTGACTCAATTAAAGTCAATTAGAGATCTAATGTGGCTATAGAGGAGTTGAGAAGTTAGAGTGTTTTTTTAATAATTAATTTGATGATTCAAATATATTAAAATGTAGAAATTATTTTTAAAATACTTGATTCATGAGGTTATTAATGTGATTGCTTAACAACTAAATTTATGTTACCTATTTGGTAGCCAATCAAGAGTTTAATGGGATCAGGTGCTTCTCCATGAGTGTATGCATAGAAATTTTATGGGACTTTATAAAATATATTTAGTTTCAATAAAAATTATAAAATACGTTTAATTTCAATTAGGGTTCTACAATATTTGTTCAATTTCAGTAAAAAAAATTTGGAGGTTACTTCACTTTAAACCATAGTTTATGCCTATATAAAGGATAATATACTTCTTTGAAGAGTATCTAGAAATTTTGAATTCATATATTAGATATATAAAATTAATGATAAATTTTTTGGATGAATATGATTTCTATATTTTTTGACTAGAGGTTTTCTCGGATACAAATTCTAAAGTATCAAAAACTTCTGATATAAATTATGAAATGAATATAATTTCTCTATTTTTTACTACAAATTTCATATTTAAATCTTGAGCATGGAAAAAAATCATTAAAATATGATCTTCCTCAATTTTTACGTATCATAAATTTGATTTGTTAACGCCCTAATATAAATACCAAACATCCATAAAAAAACGTATTAAAAAATAAAAATAATGTAAGACGTCAAACACAACATCAAAAAATAATTCATAAATTTACAACCCCACTCCCCCCAATTTTTTTTTATAATTATACACAAGTATAAGAACTATTTTCCTACAATAATAAGACAATAAGGCCATTTTTTCATTGTTCATAATTAAAATTGAAATCAGAAGTTTAAGCCTTCTTTGATATTGGCCCAAATTTGAATTTTTCAAAATCAACCTTGGCCCAACAAGCAATCATAAAACAAAAACTTATTGGGATTAAAAAAAAAAAAAAAAATTTCAACTCCTATAAATTAAAAAAAGGGAAACTTATGTAAATATACTCATCATCGTCTAGTTTATCAATGTGATCAAAGTATATACTATATATACACTTTGAATGTATATGTATATATCTTATATGTATATTTATTAGAAAGTATACATCATCAATACATTGTACATACATTTTGTATATTAGAGGACCAAAATTATTGAGTTGTAATTTTTCCTAAAATACAAAGCGGATAAATTCGTTTTGTTCACAATCTAAATATTCTTTGGAAATGTAGAGGGTGTTACTAACCATATAGCCATCATCTAATGCAGAAAAACTCTATTTTCCTATGCTCATAATTGTGTAAAAATTAAGATTTTTGTAAAAAAAAAAAAAAAAAAGATATAAAAGTACTATTTATTTTGGAAAGAATTAGAAAATCATTTCTCCTTCGCAATAATAAGGTTTTCCGTGTTAGCTTTTCATGGAGACTCATTTAATCTCGATAAATTTTGTTCATTTCCTTTACTTTGTGTGGGGGTAATGAATAGAATGTCCATATCGATGAATGAAGAAATTCTTGAATTTATTTTCACTTTTTTGAATTAGCTTTTAAAAAGGTAAAAATTAGGCAAATGACATACTGTAAATGATAAATTACATTCTATCCCTATAATATCGATATTTACCAAAAAGCCCTTATTTTAAGAATTCTGGATACTTTATAAAATCGAAATGATACTTAAATATAAATGACTGAATATTTTTTTTTTCCGTAACTGTTATAGCTAAAATTTGAGTATCTTTTCATGTGTTGGACATGAAATTTAATGTATCAAAGAAATATATTTTAAATTTAATATTTCGTTTATATATATAGTTTCAATTAGTATTTTGTAAGTATCATGTTAAACTGTTTTTTTATATGTTAGTATAAGATGAGTTGTATTAAGTATCTTTTCAATCTTATCATGATTTTTGAATATATTTGTTAGTATGTTCAATTAATTTTATTAAGTATCATTTTTTAGTGATCATGATAGAATGATTCTTTGTTTTATTTTTACTTATATTTCGTATATATTAAGGTATCAAATAATAGTATATGTGTATCATACTGTCATACATCTGTTATTTAAGTATCATATTTATATGAATTATTGATAAGTATATAAAAATTAAAGTATCTAATTTAAATTGTGAATTTGAGTATCTTTTTATGTGGGACATGAAATTTAATGTATAAAATTTAATTAGTATCATTTGGGATAAAAAAAGGGATTTTTGTAATTTAATACATCAGTAGGGAATTAATGAAATTAAATAAATTAAATTAGTGTATTTTAGTAATTTTTCCTTTAAAGTGCGAATAATTAAGGCCCATGACTTGATTTTACATGGGGAACAAGTATACTATAAAATAAATTACTTCTTATATATAAAGATGTAATTAACAAAGAAATGTAATACATATTTTGTTTTTTTACAACCAAGGATAAAGAAAATGAAAGTCGCTAGGTGAAGGATTAGGCCCAAGAGCCAAGTAAATACCAGAATCCTTCATTAACCACGTGCAATAGATATTCTTGAAAAGCTTACGACCATAACAATAGGATCTTTTTTGATTAAAGACTTCAAAATGATTATGCTTTGAACCCCATACTAAGTTACAATGAAAAAGAGTGGTTCCAAAGATATTCATACGGAATGAGAAACTAAATTGATCGCCTGGATTAAGTGTACGAACTCCGATATCATCATCTTTAGATTGACAGTGAACTTTGAGCAAATCTGAATCTTTTGGGAGGTCACTCCTAAAAGTAAGGATGACTTTTGGACTTAAGACGAAGGCATTTGTTATTTGCATCACGTTGATGAGTGATAAAATAAGTAACAAAAACTGAATTTTGGTGTAAGAATAATAAGCCATTTTGAGAAATTATAGTATTTCACAAGAGAACAAATTTGACAATTTATAAGATGATAATTTTCTTTGCCATTGAATTCATTTTGGATCCTTTCGAAGGCTGAGTTAATTTGATCCTTCCAACCATACAGAAAGATAAGTATAATCTAATGCTATACTTTGACTAGCTAGTATATTTATTTTAAAGTATACGTTATCAATATATTGTGTATACATTTTGTATATTAGTGGATAAAAAATATTGAGTTGTAATTTTTCTAAAAAAAAAAACAAAACAATATAGTGGATTGAAAAGGTTATATCCGATTAAAAAATTGAGAAATCAACCTAAATAGTCACCATAAAAATAATAGCCGTTAAATTTTATATATACGTAAGGGGTGCTTCGCTTTTGAAGTTTATCGGGTTGACTTATTGGTTATCTGTTTGTAGAGATGCTAAATAGTTATAGAACCATTAAAATATTGGCTTATCGGTTAATGATTTATAGCTTTGATAGTCAACCATTAAGATTTGATACAAAATAATAAGCATTGAAAGTCACTTAAAAACAAGGTGACAAACCAAATAGACCATGCACATGAGTTAACAAATTACATCTTTCTCAAAAGCAAATACTTTTACATTGTAGATAACAAAGTGTTTGAGACAATAAAAAATGAAAGTAGGAAATTAAACTCAAAGTCGAGAAATTTATATACAAAATGGTATAAATATAATTATTTAATTTACTATTGGGTTATCGGTTAACTTGTTAAGAAAAAAACTTCAAACCGTTAAGAACTGATAACCCGATAACAAAAAAAAACCTTTATTAAAACTTCTGACCCAATAATCCGATACTATACACCAATAATTTTTTTATCGGTTTCGATTCGATTTTGAATAGTCCATATATGTGTATATCATTTTATTGATATATATTATACCTACTTAGTCTACATTATTTCTTCTTAATCATAGTGAAAAATTAAACTCTCTCTGCTTCTATCCCAATAACAGGGGTGACTTGACATTATTAAAAAAAAAGACATGTGCCTTGGACCTTCAAATTTAAGGGGCCTTATTTTTTTTATAGGTTATAAGTTATTATTATTTTTTTTAATAAATATTAAATAAATATTGAATGCTACTTTTAAAAAAAAATAAACATTTCATAAAAAATGAAGGGATTATTAGAAGAAAATTGATATATTTTGAGTACCATATCTTATGAAAAATAATTTAAAATAAAAATGGTTATATTATGAGGTGAAAACTAGAAGAAATAAATTATATAAAAGTTATTAACAATTTAAATTTAAAGCCCCATTTAATTTTTGCTTTAGGCCATTAATACGTTTGAGCCGCTTCTGCCCAACAATTAGACTTAGTCAAAACTCATTGAATTATTCCATTATTTTTCTTCTCTAATTTAATTTGTGTGTAATTGTATACTCTTCAAAATCTTTTTTTCCTTTCATGGAAATAACCGACTTCTAATGTCCATTCCTTTTTTTTTTAATATTGTAAAAGATATCAAGAAATTGATTTTTTTCCCAATATTATTTTGGACAACAATAATTTTTTATTGTTTTTTAGTAGTGTTTTCAAAAATAAAATTGTTGACCAAACCACTTGATTAGCCACCTTGATATTAATCTACCAATTTTCTATCATTAATCTTTCAAAAATAAAATTGGTCTTTTCACCTATTAATATTTGCAATAAGGTGAAAAGACCAATTCATCAATCTCAAATTGATCACATTAAATAATAATATAAATTTTTCATTCGAATACTAATATAAAATGAGGCACAAATATAACTAGTAATACAAGACTTATATTTTATGAAGGTATTAAAATTTAAGACTTAAATTTATCAAAATTCTTATCGTTTACAACCATGGATAGACAAATCTAAAGTTACTAGGGTAAGGATTTGGACTTTTAGTACGAGCAAAATATATGCCAGAATCCATCATCAACCAATAACAATAGATATCAGACTTGACAAACGTAAATCTACAAGGGCTTTTACCTTTATAAAAAACATCAAAATCATTATGTTTTGGACCCCATGTAAAGTTACAAACAAAATGAGTATTGCCCCAGAAATTCTGATGGAATGAGAAATCAAATCTTTCGTCCACTTTAAGTGTGTGAACTCCAAGATCGTCATCTTTAGATTTACAAGCAACATTGAGTAGAACAGTATTATCTGGTAGACCATTGATAAAAGTTTCAGTAATTGTTGGATTGAAATCCACAGCATGTGTCATCATCACAATGTTGATGACAAATGAAATTAGTAATGGAAGTTGAACTTTGGTATAAGGATAATAAACCATTTTGAGAATAAAAAAAATAAATCTGGTTTTTATTTTCACCTTATAAAGATGATATATATATATAGTTGGCATTGAAGTATGAAATTAATTTGGATAAGTGTTGTAATGCTAAACTAACAAGATATTAATTAATCATATATTTGTTATTAAGTAAAATTGACTACTTTCTTGACCTTTTTGGGTAAATTTTATGATCATTTATAAATTTTTTTGTTTTATTGCATCAAAGTCATGCATTATTTTCTTTGACACAAAAATTAATTAATTTGTCTTTAAGTGTCACAAAAAAATGGTTAAACTATTTTATATAGTAAAAACACAAAATTTAATTTTGTCTAAGAATCACAAAAAGTCACTAAGCAAATTTATTTGAAACAAAAAAAAGTCCGTCAACTTTGCATGAGTATCATACATATAATGTCTTTTTTTGCTTTCTTACGATGATTTTCTATAATATTTATGCAAAATTAATTCTTTTTTTTTTAATAATAGAAGTATGATACTATTTGTAACGGTTCAACCTGTCAATGATATTATCTGCTCCGGGCTTAGTGCTGCGCGACTTTAAAACATGTCACTAATTGGTAAGCTCTGCTTACTTATCTACCCAATATTTCTCCTATATTTCATCAATATGAATCTTCTAATCTTAAGCAGATCTTCGATCTTCATCGCAATTGACTTACCAAAAACATTATTTTCCCCTTACTTTAATATTGTAACTCCACTATTGCTAACAATATTTTTTTTTCTATTTTCTTTTTCATATTCATAAATCCAACAAAGGATTGGTGTTCAATTATTGCTAGAGTTCTAAGTCTCAAAAGTTTGACAATTAAATTCATGCAAATAAGCTTTATTATAAGTGGATGATTTGCTGTGGTTCTTGAGATATTCTGGGATGAATTTGGTGTTTGGATTCAAGAAAAAGATGATATCAGATTTTTATATAATAGTATAGAAGATTCTAAATTATAGTATATGAGTGTATTAATATCTCTTATATTTTTGTATAATACTTTATATTGAGTATATCAGATTGTATATCTAATTTTAAAATATCTTCATAACAATAACAAATGAAATTTTGTGTGTTATTGAATATTGGATGTATATTATTATATATTAAATTAAGTTTTAGGTTAAAGATTGGTAAAGTTAGTCTTGGACTATATTTTTGAAATGTAAGTCAGAAATTTATAATTTACTGAAAATATTCCAAAAGAATCATGAACTTTTTCTTAAAAAACAACACTAAGCAAATCTTTGTGAAACAAAAAAAGTCTATCGAACTTTAGTAACCAAAAATATTTAGTGACTTCATGATACTCAGGAAAGTTGGCCATTAATGTATTCGACCTTCTTTTTAATATATCAGCGCTTATATTATTGTATATGTTTGAGGGATTTCTTTAATTATAAACTTTTAAGAAATAGATTATAATCTTGCCTTAGAAGTATGTGATTTCGATAATTTACCCAAATTTATCAATCTCACATTAATTAACTTTATCACAAACGAACATGTCTTTCTTGACAAGAGAAACATGTATAACAAAAATTACTTCTAATTTATAGAGACATTGAAATTGATTTGTAATACATCTCTAATAAAATTGATTTGAGATACAAGAGGATGATTCATCTACCAAGTATAGGCAAATACAAAGTCTTTAGGTGAAGGATTCTTAACCTTTGCAAGATATATAGCATAATCCTCCACCAACCAAGTACAATAAAGATCTGTCAACTTGAAAAATTTATAGTAACAAAGACTTTGTTTTTTATAATAAACATCAAAAGTAGAAGAATTTTGACCCCACTTTACCATGCAATAAAAGTGAGTGGTGCTCATGAAATTCTCATGAAAGGAGAAATGAAATTGGTCACCAGGTTCAAGTGTACGTACTCCAAGATCATCATCTCTAGATAAACAATGAACATTGAGCGGAGGAGTACTTCGAGTGATATTATTGACAAAAATTTCATTAATAACTGGATTGTAAAAAGAAGCATTTGCCATCATAGCAACATTGATGACAAAGAAAATAAGTGATGAAAGTTGAACTTTGGTGTTAGGGTAATTAGCCATTTTCAAAGTAAAAAATAAAGTTGATTTCTTAGTTTAATTTATAAAGGAAAAAAAAAAGAATGAGTAATTTAATGCTAAACTAACAAGAATACATTTATTTGATTTTGTTATTAAAAGTAGACTACTTTCTTGACCATTTTGGGTTGATTTTATGGCATCAAAGTCCATAAAGAAATTTCTAACATAACAATTAATTTCACAGAGAAGTCATTAATTAAACTATTTTTATAGCAAAAATTAAATAAATAAATCTTGTCGAAAAATCATAAAAAAATTTTTTGAAACAAATTAAATAAAGTCAAATCAACTTTACCTCATATTGTATTATGTAGAGAATGTGAGGTCCATCCCCATGTACCAAACTTTGAATAACTTTGTGCCAATTTCAAAGTTTGGTAGAGTTGGTAATCTATAAAGAAGAAAAACTTGTTTTGTGCCAATTTCAAAGTTTGGTAGAGTTGGTAAGCTACAAAGAAGAAAAACAAGTTTTGTGCCAATTTCAAAGTTTGGTAGAGTAGGTGAGCTATGAAGAAGAAAAAGTTATTTTTTCTTCTATAGCATATTTGGAGGGTAGTGTATTTGTTCTCTATAAAAGGGAGGACAATTCTTCATTCTAAGTACACCAAAAAAAGAATTACAAAGGAGAGAAAGAAGAGTGAGGCATCACAGAGGAAAATAATCTGTGAGGAAAAATAGAGAGTGTGAGCTATATTGTAGTGAGGTGGAAAAATCAAAAGAGTGTTATTTCTTTTGAATGTGTAGTGGTCTTTGGAGTTTTACTCAGACATACAAGTGTAAAATCCTTACTATAGTGATATTCGTTGCTCCTCTCGGGTCGTGGTTTTTCCCTTATTTAGAAGGGTTTCCACGTAAAATCTTGGTGTCATTATTTCTCTTTTATTCTCGTTGATTAACCGCATTGTTGTGTTCCGCATTTGTTGCCTTTATTACCGCAAATATTATTTCTGTTACGGATTTATTCCCAACAATTGGTATCAGAGCCCAGGTTGTCAACAAGTCTCAGCCCACCGGGAGAAAACTGGGTTGTCGCTCTCCAGCCCAAGGCCCGATGTGTGAAGGGGGAGATTGTTGGGTTATCCCACATCGGAAGTGGAAGGGGCTGGTGGTCAATTTATAAGTGTGAGGGAAAGCCTTAACCTTTGAGCTAGCTTTTGGGTTGAGAAGGCCCAAGACCACCCAACATTGGTATCAGAGCCAGGTTCTGCTCATTTACAGAAATATTTTTTGCAGCTCATTGTACTATACTCAATAAAAAAAAATGTCTGGAGTAAAGTACGAGGTAGCAAAATTCAACGGTGATAGCGGTTTCTCAATGTGGCAGAGAAGGATGAAAGACTTGCTCATCCAACAGGGTTTGCATAAGGCACTAGGCGGCAAATCCAAAAAGCCCGAATCCATGAAACTTGAGGATTGGGAAGAATTGGATGAAAAGGCTGCTAGTGCAATCAGATTGCACTTAACAGATGATGTAGTTAATAACATCGTCGATGAAGAGAGTGCATGTGGCATTTGGACAAAGTTAGAAAATCTATACATGTCCAAAACGCTGACAAATAAATTGTACTTAAAGAAACAATTATATGCACTACATATGGATGAAGGTACAAATTTTTTGTCTCATTTAAATGTACTTAATGGACTAATCACGCAGCTAGCAAACCTCGGAGTAAAGATCGAGGATGAAGATAAAGCCATAGTGCTCCTAAACTCGTTGCCATCTTCCTACGATACTTTATCAACAACCATTTTACATGGTAAGGACTCTATTGAGTTGAAGGATGTCACATCAGCCCTTTTGCTTAATGAGAAGATGAGAAAAAGGCCTGAAAATCACGGACAGGCTCTCATCACGGAAAGTAGAGGCAGAAGTTACCAAAGGAGCTCAAGTAACTATGGTAGATCCGGAGCTCGTGGAAAGTCCAAAGTCCGATCAAAATCAAAGGCCAGAAATTGCTACAATTGCGATCAACCAGGACATTTCAAAAGAGATTGTCCAAATCTAAAAAGGGGCAAAGGGGAAAGCAGCGGCCAAAAGAATGATGACAACACAGCTGCCATGGTGCAAAATAATGACGATGTTGTTCTCCTCATAAATGAGGAAGAAGAATGCATGCACTTGGCAGGTATAGAGTCGGAATGGGTGGTCGACACAGCAGCATCTTATCATGCCACACCGGTAAGAGATCTTTTTTGCAGATATGTAGCCGGTGATTATGGCAATGTGAAAATGGGTAACACAAGTTACTCAAAGATTGCGGGGATCGGAGACATTTGCTTAAAAACAAATGTTGGATGCACATTAGTGTTGAAAGATGTGCGCCACGTACCTGATTTGCGGATGAACTTGATCTCGGGAATTGCTTTGGACCAAGATGGATATGAGAACTACTTTGCAAATAAAAAATGGAGACTCACCAAAGGGGCATTGGTGATTGCAAAAGGAGTTGCTCGTGGCACGTTATACAGGACAAATGCAGAAATATGCCAAGGTGAATTAAATGCGGCTCACGAAGAAAATTCTGCAGATTTATGGCATAAAAGAATGGGTCATATGAGCGAGAAAGGATTGCAAATTCTTTCCAAAAAATCACTCATCTCTTTTCCCAAAGGTACAACGTTAAAACCCTGTAACTACTGCTTATTTGGTAAACAACATAGAGTCTCATTTAAGACATCATCTGAAAGAAAGTCGAATATACTTGATTTGGTATATTCTGATGTTTGTGGTCCAATGGAGATAGAATCGATAGGAGGTAATAAATACTTTGTTACCTTTATTGATGACGCTTCTCGAAAATTGTGGGTTTATATCTTGAGAACCAAAGATCAGGTGTTTCAAGTATTTCAAAAGTTTCATGCTCTGATAGAAAGAGAGATAGGTCGAAAGCTAAAACGTCTCCGAACTGACAATGGAGGTGAGTACACTTCAAGAGAATTTGAAGAGTACTGTTCAAACCATGGAATCAGACATGAAAAGACAGTTCCTGGAACCCCACAACACAATGGTATAGCTGAGAGAATGAATCGCACCATTGTTGAGAAGGTGAGAAGCATGCTCAGAATGGCTAAATTACCCAAGACATTCTGGGGTGAAGCAGTTCGGACAGCGTGTTATCTTATCAATCGTAGTCCATCAGTTCCGTTGGAGTTTGACATTCCGGAGAGAGTTTGGACCAACAAAGAGATGTCTTACTCGCACCTAAAGGTGTTCGGTTGCAAAGCTTTTGCACATGTACCGAAGGAGCAAAGAACCAAGCTAGATGATAAATCAGTTCCTTGCATATTCATCGGATATGGAGATGAAGAGTTCGGGTACAGACTATGGGATCTTGTAAAAAAGAAGGTCATCAGAAGTAGAGATGTAATCTTTCGAGAAAGTGAAGTTGGCACTGCTGATGATCTATCCGACAAGGCCAAGAAAAAAAATGGTATAGTCCCTAATCTTGTTACCATTCCTTCTTCTTCTAACCATCCCATAAGTGCAGAAAGTATGATTGATGAAGTTGCTGAGCATGAAGAGCAACCCAATGAGATTGTTGAGCAGGGGGAGCAACTTGGTGATAATACCGAGCAAATGGAGTACCCAGAAGAAGAACAATCTCAACCTCTGAGGAGATCAGAAAGACAAAGGGTAGAATCAACCAAATACCCTTCCTCAGAGTATGTCCTTATCAATGAGGAAGGTGAGCCAGAAAGTCTTAAGGAGGTGTTGTCTCATCCAGAAAAGAGCCAATGGATGAAAGCCATGCACGAAGAGATGGGATCTCTACAGAAAAATGGCACATACCAGCTAGTTGAACTTCCAAAAGGAAAAAGACCACTTAAGTGCAAGTGGGTCTTTAAACTCAAGAAAGATGGAAATGGCAAGTTGGTGAGGTACAAAGCTCGATTGGTTGTAAAAGGCTTCGAACAAAAGAAAGGTATTGATTTTGATGAAATTTTTTCACCTGTTGTCAAAATGACTTCTATTCGAACTATTTTGAGCATAGCAGCTAGTCTAGATCTTGAAGTGGAGCAATTGGACGTGAAAACTGCATTTCTTCACGGAGATTTGGAAGAAGAGATTTATATGGAGCAACCAGAGGGATTTGAAGTATCTGGAAAGAAACACATGGTGTGCAAATTGAATAAGAGTCTTTATGGGTTGAAACAGGCCCCAAGGCAATGGTACAAAAAGTTTGACTCTTTCATGAAAAGTCAAACGTACACAAAGACCTATTCTGATCCATGTGTATACTTCAAAAGATTTTCTGACAACAATTTTATTATTTTGTTGTTATATGTGGATGACATGTTAATTGTAGGACAAGACAAAGAGCTGATTGCAAAGTTGAAGAAAGATTTGTCCAAGTCATTTGACATGAAAGACTTGGGCCCAGCACAACAAATTCTGGGGATGAAGATTGTTCGAGAACGAACAAAAAGAAAGTTGTGGCTATCTCAAGAGAAGTACATTGAACGTGTACTAGAACGCTTCAACATGAAGAGTGCTAAACCTGTTAGCACGCCTCTTGCGAGTCATCTGAAGTTGAGCAAACAGATGTGTCCTACGACAAAAGAGGAGAAAGAGGGAATGGCTAAAATTCCTTATTCTTCAGCAGTGGGGAGTTTGATGTATGCGATGGTGTGTACAAGACCTGATATTGCTCATGCAGTTGGTGTTGTTAGCAGATTCCTTGAAAATCCTGGAAAAGAACACTGGGAGGCAGTTAAGTGGATACTCAGGTATCTAAGAGGTACCATAAAAGATTGCTTGTGTTTTAAAGGATCTGATCCAATCTTGAAAGGCTATACTGATGCTGATATGGCAGGTGACCTCGATAATAGAAAATCCACTACTGGATATTTGTTTACATTTTCAAGGGGAGCTATATCATGGCAGTCAAAGTTGCAGAAGTGTGTCGCACTCTCTACAACTGAGGCAGAATATATTGCAGCTACTGAAGCTGGCAAAGAGATGGTATGGCTGAAACGATTTCTTCAAGAACTTGGATTGCATCAGAAGGAGTATGTCGTCTATTGTGACAGTCAGAGTGCAATAGACTTGAGCAAGAACACCATGTATCATGCAAGGACGAAGCATATCGACGTGAGATATCACTGGATTCGTGAAAAGATAGAGGACGGATCTATGCAGGTCATGAAGATCCCTACTACTGAAAACCCTTCAGATATGCTGACCAAGGTGGTATCAAAAGACAAGTTTGAGCTATGCAAAGAACTTGTCGGCATGTACTCAAGCTAGAAACCTGGAGCTACCTCCTTCAGGTGCATGGGTCTGGAGGGGGAGATTGTGAGGTCCATCCCCATGTACCAAACTTTGAATAACTTTGTGCCAATTTCAAAGTTTGGTAGAGTTGGTAATCTATAAAGAAGAAAAACTTGTTTTGTGCCAATTTCAAAGTTTGGTAGAGTTGGTAAGCTACAAAGAAGAAAAACAAGTTTTGTGCCAATTTCAAAGTTTGGTAGAGTAGGTGAGCTATGAAGAAGAAAAAGTTATTTTTTCTTCTATAGCATATTTGGAGGGTAGTGTATTTGTTCTCTATAAAAGGGAGGACAATTCTTCATTCTAAGTACACCAAAAAAAGAATTACAAAGGAGAGAAAGAAGAGTGAGGCATCACAGAGGAAAATAATCTGTGAGGAAAAATAGAGAGTGTGAGCTATATTGTAGTGAGGTGGAAAAATCAAAAGAGTGTTATTTCTTTTGAATGTGTAGTGGTCTTTGGAGTTTTACTCAGACATACAAGTGTAAAATCCTTACTATAGTGATATTCGTTGCTCCTCTCGGGTCGTGGTTTTTCCCTTATTTAGAAGGGTTTCCACGTAAAATCTTGGTGTCATTATTTCTCTTTTATTCTCGTTGATTAACCGCATTGTTGTGTTCCGCATTTGTTGCCTTTATTACCGCAAATATTATTTCTGTTACGGATTTATTCCCAACAGAGAAATCCTTAATGTTTACAACTAAGTATAGACAAATCTGAATTCACTAGGTGAAGGATTTTTCATACTTGAAAAATATATAGCAGAAGAATTTACCAACCAATTAATATAAATATCAGTCTTAAAATACTTATGAAATCTAAAAGGACTCCTACGTTTATAAAAAACATCAAATTGAGTATACATTTGATCCCATGAAAGCCTACACTAAAAATGTGTAGTGCCCAAAAATTCTCATGAAACGAGAAATTATATTCGTCACCTGGATTAAGAGTGTTATTTCTAGATTGTCATCTCTAAAGTGATAATGAATATTAAACAGATGAGTATTTTGAGAGAAGACACTAATAAAACGTTCAGTAACAGATTAATTTAAACTCGAAACATTTATCATCACCGTGATGTTGATGACAAGTGAAATAAAAAATGAAAATTGGACTTTGGTGTAAGGATAATAAGCCATTTTAAGAGTGAACATGAAGTTGATTTCTTCACTCAAAAAACATAATTGTTGACTAATCACTTGACAACAATTAATACCCTTTTTTTCCCTTTACATTTATTTTATTTTAAAAATTCTAAATTCACATTAATTAAATTATACATAACTGAATTAATATTTGGTGGAAAGAGTGACTCCAAAGTTTCATTACTTATTTCATGACCATTTCTAATCTCAAATTAAAATCTAAATATTCACAATTTAGATAAGAAAGTGGGATCGATGCAAGTATATATGTTATAAAGCATGTCTCTAATTAAAAAAAAAATGTATCACACCAATTAAAACAAAATTAAAATCAGGTAAAACTTATCCATATTGAGTGTTTACACTAAGCCAATAAAAAATACATTTTACGTGATGCATCTATATGTTTATATAGGATAAAACGAGGATTGTATCAATTAAAACATTATTTCAAAATCATCAATCTCACATTAAATAACAATATAAATTTTTCTCGAGAATGCTAAATAGAGAGAATGGGAATCTTGTGTTCCAATAGAAGCAGAAGTGATGTGGATTATTCAAGAATCGAAGTCGATTTGCTTTATAAAAAGAAGATATCACTGAATCCAATCAACCGATTCATTGAGTAACTCTTGGGTAAACTATTAAACTAATAAGAGTTGTATCGTCTAACTTGATTATATATGTATTAATATTTGTAATGTTTACAACCAAGGATAGACAAATATGAAGTCACCTGGTGAAGGATTGGGATTTCTAGTACGAGCAAGATAAAAACCAGAATCCTTCATCAACCAAGTACAATAAATATCTTTCAAAGGAAACTTTAATTTACAAGGGCTCTTATTTTTAAAATAAACATCAAAAGTATTATCAACCAAATCCCATGAAAAAGCACAATAAAAATGAGTATCGCCCCAAAAACTCACATGAAATGAGAAATTATATATTTCATTCGTGTGAAGCACCTGAACTCCTAGATCGTTATCATTAGATTTACAATGAATTTTAACCGGCTTAGTATCTTCTGGGAGGTTACTGATAAAAATTTCAGTAACTTTTGGTTCAAAACTTTTAGTAACATTTGATTCAAAACTAGAAGCATTTGTCATCATCATAGCATTGATGATAAATGAAATAAACAATAAAAGTTGAACTTTGGTGTAAGGATAATAAGCCATTTCAAGAGAGAGAAAAATAATGAAGTTGATTTCTTTCACTTTATAAAGATAATATATAGAGAGAAATATTTTACATTGAAGCATTGACTTAAATTTTTGGATTATTCAACTCTATTAATCTTAATCTAATTATTAAGAAAATGTCATTTTTGACTTATATTTTGACCGGTCAATTTCATAAATTGTCACGATCCAAATCAGGGCCGCGACTGGCACCCACATTTACCCTCCTATGTGAGCGAACCAATCCATTTAAACCTTAACATTTCAATGTATAACAACAGAAAATAACGCGGAAGACTTAAACTCATTAATAAAAACAATTCAAAACTATTATTAATATCCCCAAAATCTGGAAGTCATCATCACAAGAACATCTATCTCAAATTACTAAACTAGGAATGTCTAAGAACAAAAATAACTAAAAAGCTAGTCCATGCCGGAAGTTCAAGGCATCAAGACTTGAAGAAGAAGACCCAGTCCAAGCTAGACGCATTAGCTCACCCTGAATTTCCGATGAAGTGAAGACTGGCTAGATCTACTGTTGAGTTGAAGTTGACGGACCGTTTGCTGCATTACACAAATAACAAAGAGGAAAACATGAAAGTAGGGGGTCAGTACAACCACAAGTACTGAGTAGATATCATCGGCCAACTCAAAATAGGGAACAGTATATATCAATAATAAGGTAAATCAACTACAATACTCAACATGTAGCAACAACAAGTATTGAATCATCAATAAATACTACCAAGTTCATTCATGAGGACTCAAGCCTCAATACCATACTCGTTTGGGAATTACGTTCATTTAGATTGAGTATATTCATTATCTGTCAAGATTCATTATCTTTCTCCCTCTTGTGTCGGTACGTGACACTCCGCTCCTCTATTTCTATCCTGGTGCCGGAACGTGGCACTCCGATCCTCATATTCATTCTATCCTGGTACCGGAACGTGGCACCCGATCCATATTCTATCCTGGTGTCGGAACGTGACACTCCGATCCTCATATTCATTCTATCCTGGTACCGGAACGTGGCACCCGATCCATAATTCTATCCTGGTGTCGGAACGTGACACTCCGATCCTCATATTCATTCTATCCTGGTACCGGAACGTGGCACCCGATACCCTAATTCATCAAGCCTTCTTTTATACTAAGGCATCATCATTAACAAGTGAATTAGGGTTCTTTCAAGATTTGGGATTCAATAGCTTCATCATGCTTTGTTAATTCATCACAATTTCATATTCATATTCATATTCATATTCATAGTCATGCAAGCTTACAATTAAGCACATAGTAGGGTTTACAATAATATCAACACATAATATTCACTATTAAGAGTTTACTACAAGTAGCATGAAATAACCATAACCTACCTCCACCGAAGACTAGTGATCAAGCAAGAATTTCCAAAGCTTTGATATCCTTCTTCCTTGTTCGACTCTCTCTCTCAATCGATCAATCTCCCTCTCTCTGTTCTTTCTCTTTTGTTTTATTCCAACCCTCTTTCTTTTACCCTAATTCTTCTATAATTAAGAATGAAAGATGGTAATAATGACCCACTAATTAACTTAAGGTTACCTATTTTAACCCCCAAGCAATTAGATTTATTAATAATAACCCTCAAACTTTATAATTAAGGAAAGAATAGTCCAAAACGTCCCTTAAAACGAGGAAAGAAATCCTAAACTGCCTGGGACTGCGCAACCTGTGACGGGCCGTCGTGGGTGCGACGGTCCGTCACGGTGGTCGTCGCGACCTCCCTTGATTCCAGGTGGGCTGTGACGGCCCGTCACCCCTGTGACGGTCCGTCCTGCCCTCCGTCCTGACGGTCAGAGACTCGTTTCTTGTACCAAATTCTCAAAAGTTGAAGTGTTTTGCAACGGGAACTCACGACCGTCCGTCGTGGATGTGACGGTCCGTTCTGCCATTTCGTTACGAAGTTCAGAGAGTCGATTTTCAGTACATAATTTCAAGATTCTAAGTGTCATGGGACGACACCTCCTCGACGGGCCGTCGTGACCACGACGGTCCGTCGGGACACACGTCGGTCCGTCGGGACACACGTCGTCTCAGCCAGTTTTCCCCGTATTACAATCTGCTGCTCAAACGACTAAACAGGTCGTTACATAAATGATCACTAATTTTTCAATTATACAAAATAACTTAATTAATTTGTGATATAAAAATTACTCAATTTTGCTTAGATATTATAAAAAATCTTTTACTATTTCAGTAATTAAATAAATCACTTAATTTTGCAATCAGAATGAGTATAGACCCCTATACCATATTATAACCATAAAATAAATTGTGGAGAGATAAATATCAATATCATTAATAAAGGATGATTTGATAAAAGTCTTATATTATTAATTGTTTTTTAAGTGAGTGTATCTAGTCAAAGTATGATAAGTAAAAGTATCTCAAGAAATAATAAATAATAGGAGTAATATAATTATATTATTTTTTATTTTATTAAATTTAATGCTTTAAAAAATGTGTTAATATTTTAATAGTAAAGATAAAATAGATACATAAAATGAATTATCGTTTGATTTTTTAAATTAGACAATTATTTTTAATATAGTGAAGAAATACCAATAATTTGGTCAACATTTTTTTTACTTTCTTTAACCATACCCCCATTGTATTTTAAAAATTCTAGATTCACAATAAATTATTGATATTTCTCGATTTATTATAAATTAATTTTTTTTTAGCATTAATATTATGTTATTGTTTGTAGTTCTCTTCAAAATTATTATTATTATTATTATTATTATTATTATTATTATTATTATTATTATTATTATTATAAAAAATCAATCTCCAAAGGTTGATTTCTTTTATCTTTTTTGGACATAATCTTTTTCTTTACTATATATATACATTCTTTTAGCAATATTTTTTTATGTCCACGTGAAAACATATATACCTCAAAATACATTATTAAAGGGTAAAAAATCATTTCCAAAGTTTGATATCATAACAACAATTACAATCAAAGTTAATATATATTTCAAAACCCTTTTCTTTTTCTGTCTTGTTAAATCTTTACTCAAATCCGATATTTTGTTAAATACATACTATATTATTTGTTTATCACTCATCTATTAATTGAGAAGAGATCAATTAGCATTTTTGTGACTGCTATGATTTGAACTCATACTATCCACAATATATCTAAAGAAGAGATAAATAATTATGAAACGATTAGTTTAGCAAAGTTGCTTACACTACAACAAAAACAACTTTTAGCGTATACAGGTATTATTAAGTGCTATTAGAACCAATGACGCTAAAGGCTTTAGAAACATATACCAAGAGTGACAATTGCCGCTAAAAATAGTGTTAAAGAGCAACTAAAAGAACAACTATATTGCTTTGCTATTTTGAGCCAACAATAATATTTATTTGTATTCTTGATTATGTTCATTTATAAATTAAATAGAAAATCTTAAAAAATATATCCTCCAACATACATTATATTTAGAGAAATGTTGTAAAGGTGGTTGTTGATGATATAAACTAGGTGGAAAAAAGCTTGTGTATGTATGATTTTAGTGCTTGTGCCAACTTTTAAATATTGCTATATATGATAAAGAAGTGATCAAGTCATCACTTACTTAATTCTAAGGTAAGTTAGAGTCATTTTTATGAGCTATACAATGTAAGCGTAGTTCACAAAGCACTGCAAGTGTGGATATATTGAGACATGCAAATTACCATTTGTACATGAGTTTGGTCCTAACTCAAGTTCATGGTCCACAATGATTCACATCATATAGGTTTAGTGTTTACAAATTTATAGGGAGGAATCAAGGGTTGGCAATAGTCTTGCTCTTTACATATATACCTGGCTTTGGTTGGTGGCTACACCCACACATCACGCGCTACGCTCTTACCATTGGACCAAAGCCTTGTGGGCTTTCTATTATATATATTCCAATGGCTTGACCACTCTATTTGTTTTTGCCATCCTAATTGCTATGTAGGAGAATAGAGATGTAGTTTTATAGGTTGCTTGCCCTTCTTGGGAGATACTTGTAAATTTATCCAATTTAATGCATATTTGGATTTCAAATCCATACTATGTTCCCGTTTATATATCTTTCTGATCAATTTTCACTTTTGTATATGATTTATCTATGATGTTAATAAAGAATATATTGATTAAAATGTCAGTTGATTACAAGAACAATGATATAAATTTTAATTAAGGTCATAAATATTGCCGCTAAAATTTATGAATATCGTCGCTAAAGGTCACTTTAATGACAACAAAAAGCGCTGCTAAAAGAAAGTATTAATATTGATAAAAGTGACTTTTACTAAAAACAGAAGTTACTTTTAGCGGCGAAAAAATTGCCGCTAAAGGTCATTAAAATCGTCGCTAAAAGTTATGAATATCGTCGCTAAAGGTTATGAAGGTCGTCGCTAAAAGTTATGATGGTCGTCGCAAAAAGTTATGAAGGTGGTCGCTAAAAGTTATGAAGGTCGTCGCAAAAAGTATGAAGGTCGTCGCTAAAAGTTATGAATGTCGTCGCTAAAAGTTATGAAGGTCGTTGCTAAAAGTTATGAAGGTCGTCGCTAAAAGTTTCTTTAGCGACGACTAGTACCGTCGCTAAAGATGAACGTCGTCGCTAAAAGGACTTTTTGTGGCAACAGTGTCGTCGCGAAAACTGACTTTTAGTGGCGACTTATTCCGTCGCTAAAAGTTATGAATCTCGACGCTAAAAGTGCCTTTTAGTAGTGACTTTTATGAGCATTACCAGCGACTAGAGTTGCCACTGAAACCTAATTTAGTGGTGACCTTTAAAGCCTTATGGTGACTATAACATACTATTCGTGGCAATTAAGTTTAGGCATTAGCAGAGACTATACTTATTCTTAGTTGCTAATGTTGCCTCTAAAATTTTTATTTAGTGGCTATTAATGTAGGTATTAGCAGCGTTTAATGTTGCTACTAAACATTCTTTTAGTGGCCACTACTATACTTATTCACAACGACTAAAAGCTATGAAACTCGACGCTAAAAGTTAGTTTTTGCGGCAACTAAAACCGCCAATAAAAGCTAAGAATGTCGTCAGGCATCTTTCAGTGGCGATTTTTACCATCGCTAAAAGTTATGAATGTCGTCGCTAAATGTTATTTTTTGTGGCGTCTAAAACCGCCGCTAAAAGTAATAAATATCGTCGCCAAAAGTAATGAATATGTTTTAATATTTGTTTTTTAGTTTTATATATATTTCGACAATTAAAATAAATGATCTAATTTTAATTTCTTTTAATATTTAGTCATGTAACTAATGCTTACTAAACTTATTTTACCATGATTTAGTACTTTAAATTATAATTGATCAATTTCATTATGACTTATTAATTTGCAACATTTATTTTACTTTTTTAATTTCGATTATTATCATCAAAGGCATTACTGAACGGCGGCATCTCCAGAGCCCCGTAGAACTAACCGTGGTGCACCCGCTTTGAAACGGCGGGACCCTTTAGGTACAGCTAATCGAATTCACAAAGCGATATCCGGAAATCACGACAAAAAAAATATTTTATTTAAAAAACTTAAATCTACAAGGAGTACTCTTTTCTCTTAAAGAAAATATCAAAATCAGTATTCTTCGATACCCATGCAAATGCACAATAAAAATGAGTAGTGCCCCAAAAATTTTGATGAAATGAGAAATCAAATTTTTCATTCGCTTTAAGTGTGTGAATTCCAAAATTGTCATCTTCAGATTGATAATAAAGTTTGAGTCAATCAAGATTAATTAAAATATCTTGAACGTGCTGATTTTTTTCTCAATCAAGATTAATTAAAATATCTTCTAAATAGTTTCAAAATTTAGATTTATGCTCTCACGATTTAAAATATTACATTCAAAACAATTCACATTTACCTTCACTGGGAAGAATGTTGACCAACCACATTTTATATAATAAATGATGATTGCTTCATTTTAAATAAAGAGGTTTGACTCAATGAATAGTTTAAAAAATAAAACTCATTTTAAATGATAAAAGTTAATTCTAGTAATTGACTCAATTTTTCAGAAGAATCCAGATACAAATACAAAGTCAAACAAATTTTAATATTGGTTGAATCAATTATTGTATCAAAATTTTTTATATATAATGCAATCAATTTCATTTGCATTATGCAACACCATGTCTCTCAAAATGAATTTTTACTCCTACTCAAAAATTCTACTTGTATTATTTTTTTTATCACTCAGCAACAACAATGCTAAGCCACTAACAAATTCTCCCATTCGTTTTAATCCAACAATTTATCAACGTTTTACGAGTGATCTTCCTCAAAATACATCTTTACTCAACATTCATTGTAAATCTAAAGACGATGATCTTGGAATTCAAACACTTAAACCGGGTGATCTATATCATTTCAAATTCCATATGAATTTTTGGGGTACTACTCTTTTTTATTGTTACTTTTCATGGGGTTCAAAGCATAATATTTTTGATGTCTTTAAACAACGTGGTGGCATTTGCTCAGATCATGGTCAACTTCTCAAAGATTACTATTGCAATTGGATGATGAGGGATTCTGGTATTTTTTTGGCTTATGGTCCTAGTCCTACACCTGATGAATACCAATTTGTCCGTCCTTGGTTATCGTAAAAAAAATATTTCTTTCTTAAGTACATCTTTTATATATATAAGAAATATTTTCTAAAAAATATACTTGTTTAACTCCTCCTAACCTCGAAAATTAAAAGAAATGACAAATTTTATAGAGATTAAATGAGTCTCCAAAAAAGAATAAGAAGATCTTGTATCGGATTAATAAATCGATACGATTTTAATTATCTGATTAAAAACATTTTTAGTCCTACACCTGACGAATACCAATTTGTCCGTCCTTGGTTATCGTAAAGAAAATATTTCTTTTTTAAGTATATCTTTTATATATGAAATATTTTTTTTTTAAATATACTTATGCAACCCCTCCTAACCTCATCACCGAAAATTAAGAGAAATGACAAATTTTATAGAGATTAAATGAGTCTCCAAGAAAGAATAAGAAGATCTTGCATCGGATTAATAAACCGATACGATTTTAATTATCTCATAAAAAACATTTTTAGTTTCAGATGCTTAATTAATATCTGATTAACTATGTGTAGATTGTAATTTGTGAATATGATATAGATGTTTTATTTGAGGTTAAATTAGCATCAATTACAAATTAAAGTTGAAACTTCAGATTGGATAGGCAAAAAGAAACATCTATATTTCATAGTATGCAAGTAAAAGATCATTGGCCAATAAACTAGCACATAATGATATAGAAAACAAATTATAGTAGAAATTTAACAGAGATTTAATAAGGTTCGACTAAGCATAATTCTAAACAGAAATCAATTTAATTTTTTCACAATGAGAAAAAAAAAAGGTACAAAATAATGAATCCCCTAACTATACATCAAGAAGTCACAAACCTACAAAAGAAAGGTTTTCTCAATCAAATTCAACACATAATTAACAATTTTTTTCTACTAACAACATGTAAAATACAATATGCAATCTTACTATACATTTCTATATGAGGTTGTTTTCATAGCTAGACTGAGCTTAAATATGTAAGACCTTTTGGTCACACGCGTAAAACTATGGGGTTGTTTGGGTGTGGACAAGTTATTTCAGGATCAATTATCTCGAGATCATATGCGATAACTTATCTCATCACTTACTTGCATGCCTATCATGAAGTTGAACTAGTTAGTTACTTCCACTTCTTGAATTTGCCTCCATGATTCTTGCCTTTTTTGTGCTTTCCTTTCCCCTTTCCTTGCTTAAACTTGCCATGCCCCTTGCCATGCTTTCCATGATCATAATGTCCATAATGAGCAGTACCTGGTGCAGGGTGATGACCTCCACTGTGTCCCATATGATGAGCACCATACGCGGCTGCTCCAGCCGTTGCTACGCCAGCAACGGCTAATCCCGCCATCATTCCATGTCCTACGTACATATACAGATTCAGAATTTAAACTTTGAGTGAAAAAGAAGCTAATAACACTATGCTAGTTGGATAAAAAAACAATTTTCTACCACACATATGGTCAAAAAGTGTTTTATACCACAATTTTCAAAATCTTTCCTTTTTTTCCCTTTGTACCAAATCAAAGATTCACTTAAATTGAGACGAAGGAAAGTAATTGTGAGCGCTTGTTATCTTTATATTCCATCTTTTACATTTTACTTTGTCTTTTAAAAGTGTTTTGTTACAATAATTGTATGTCAAGCCACATCTAAAAGTAATTAAGCAACGATACCTCCATGATGTGGAGCGGGTTGACCAGGATAACCCGCCTGTGGATATCCTTGTGGAGGATATCCTGCAGGCGGATATCCCTGTGCTGGAGGATACCCTTGTTGAGGAGGGTAACCCCCTTGCTGAGGAGGGTAACCCCCTTGCTGAGGAGGGTAACCCCCTTGTTGAGGAGGGTATCCTCCGGGTGCTGGAGCATACTGTCCCGAAGGATATTGACCTCCAGGAGGAAATTGGCCTCCCGGAGGATACTGTCCTCCAGGAGGAAACTGGCCTCCCGGAGGATACTGTCCTCCCGGAGGATACTGTCCTCCGGGAGGATATTGTGCATGCTTATCCTTTCCACCTCCCATCCTTTTCAAGTACCTAGAAATGTTTTAAAAAGGCAAAAATGGAATTAAGTTTCAAAATCATAGAATTGATCAAGAACCACATGAAATCAAATTGTTACACTTGCAATACTAATAATAAGTAGGACAACAAGTAAGTGGAAATTAAAAGATAGCATGAAGTAATGTATATATGTGACCTCTTTTCATGTGACAAAAGTTATACTCAAGCTAGAAATTGTTAGAACTAATATGTTACATATGTTTAAGCAAGGGGATTGTGGAAAAATTGAAACAAGACAAATGAATATTAATTACTCTTATTATGACAATATTCTAAAAGGTCAAATTCAGGACCAAAAGATCCCTCAATTCTCAGAGATTACATAATAAATTCCTAAATAAGAAAAGTTTCAAACATGATCAAAAACCAGCAAATGCACATAAAATCGAGAACATTATATTTCTTACTATATATAAAAAAAATACCAACATTGAAAATTCATATACACTAATCACAACAACGACAAAATCAATGTAATCTCACCGACAAAGTCTGAGGAAAATTCAAATAAACTAACAATAAATAAAGAAATTAAGAAAAGTTCATGAAATGGAGAGGGTCCTTACAGATTTCCTTATGAAGATACAAAACAAATAAAAAGTATATATTAATTAATTGAAGGAAGAATTTGACAAGAGTGTATATAGATGAGTATTAATAGGCCCCTTTTACTCTTTTAAGTAATGTCCTTGTGTTAATTACATTATATATGACATGATTAATTAATTACTACTAATTGAGGTGTTCAATATTTTTCTCCTCTAATATTTCTAGTTTTTTTTAAAAAAAAATTTACAAAAATTCAAAAGTGAAACTCAAAAGCTTAACATCGTACACAAGTATTTACGTGGTGGAGCAATTGATAATCATTTATGGTCAACCTTTTTAATAACAAATTGCCTTATTTTCTTGTTTTCCTCACTAATTGTGATGTTAATTACATATCATATAGGCTTTTGACTTATTCCCCAAATAAATCTTTTTCATTTTCAACCTTTGAGTTTTGAACATCTCTCCATAATTCAAGCCAAATATCTTATATACTAAATAGAAATTAAACTTAATGTTTCTTTCTCTAATGATAGGATAATATTAAGTGCAAAACTATATAAGCCTCATAACAACTTAAATTAAGTAATCTATACTACATTAAATTATATAATCTATTATTACATGATAGACTAAAATGTAAAAAATACCAAAAAGACCCGAGCCCATGAATGGTTCTGCTTCGTCTGTCATACAAGCTTGTTGTTGGTACTATATTTCAACAAACAAAAGGGAAACATTTATCTTAAGTTCACTATAATGATTTTACATATTATAGGAACAAGTATTCAAATCTCTATTTTGTCGATTTTCGTGTATTATCATTCATGTATTTTTAGTGATTTGAAATTTCAATTTTCTTTTTTGTCGAAAATTTTCATAAATGTCTGTTAAGACCTTAGCAATGGATCCAGTTGGACACGACAGACAAACCGATCCATTTTCAAGTTCAAACGAGCCCTAGAGCAGGTAAACTGTCATTTTACCGATTTTTGTGTGTTATAGTCCATGAATTTTGGGCGATTCGAAATTCCGGATTTGTTTTGCCAAAATTTTTCATTGACGTCCTTTAAAACCTTAGCAATGGATTCAGTTGGTCGCGGCGAGAAAACCGACACATTTCAAGGTCGAACGAGCCCAGAGCAAGTAAACACCCATTTTGTTGATTTTCGTGTGCTATAGTCCATTGATTTTTTATGATCCGTTTTTGTTTTGCTGATACTTTTCATGGACGCATGTTAAGACTTTAACAATGGAGTCAGTTGGTCCAACCCATTTTCAATGTCAAACGAGCCCCAAAGAAGGTAAACATCCATTTTGCCAATTTTCGTATGCTATAGTCTATTGATTTTTGGAGATTCGAAAATTCAGATTTTCTTTCGCCAAATTTTTTCATGGACGTTCCTTAAGACCTTAACAATAGAGCCAGTTAGTCCTTATGGCCAAACGAGCTCCAGAGCGGGTAAACATTCATTTTAACGATTTTCGTGTGCTATAATTCATGAATTTTTGGTGATCCAGAATTTCAATTTTTTCTTTTCTGAAATTTTTCATGGACGTCTATTAAAACCTTGACAAGGAGCCAACAGGTACCGACTTGCGAACCGGCCCATTGAAGAGATCAAACGAGCCCAGAGCACGTAACTTTCCATTTTGTCGATTTTTGTGTGCTATAATCCATGAATTTTTACTGATCCAAAATTCCAAAAATCAATTTTGCTAAAATTTTACATGGACATCTGCGAAAACCTTATTTATGGAGTCAGTTGATTACCACGGTCAAAATGATCCATTTTAAAGGTTTAACGAGCCCCAGGAGAGGTAAACCCCTCATTTTGTCAATTTTCGTGTGCTTATAGAACATGAATTTTTGGTAATCCAAAATTTCGACGTCATTTTCACCAAAATTTTACATTGACGTCTCTTAAGACCTTTTCTTTAGAGCTTGTTGGTCACCACTGTCAAAACGGCCCATTATCAAGGCAAACTAGCCTAGAGCAAGTAAACCCTCCATTTTACCAATTTTCTTGTGCTATAGTCTATGAATTTTCGGAGATCCAGAGTTTTGATGTCATTTTTGATAAAATTTTACACAGATGTCCGCTAAGACCTTAGCTATGGAGCCATTTGGTCACCACGCCCAAAACAACCCATTTTCAAGGTCAAACGAGCCCAAAGCAGGTAAATCCCTCATTTTGTAAATTTTTGTGTACTATAGTCCATGAATTATTGGCGATCCATAATTTCGACGTCATTTTTGTCAAAATTTTACAGTGACGTCCTGTAAGACCTTAATTATGGAGTCAAGTGGTCACCACAGTCAAAATGACTCATTTTCAAAGTCAAACAAGTTCAGGAAGAGGTAAACCCCCCTCCCCCAATTTTATCAATTTTCGTGTGCTATAATCCATGCATTTATGGTGATCAGGAATTTCGACATTAATTTTGCCAAAATTTTACATTGATGCCCGTGAAGACCTTATTTATGGAGTCAGTTGGTCACCACGGACAAAACGATCTATTTTAAAGGTCAAACGAGCCTAGAGCGGGTATACCACCTATTTTGATGATTTTTATGTCATGAGTTTTTGGTGATTCAGAATTTTGACGTTATTTTATCCAAAGTTTTACATGATCGCCCATTAATGTCTTAGTTATTAAGTCAGTTAGTCACCATGGTTAAAACAACCCATTTTTAAGGTCAATAGAGCCTCAAAGCAAGTTAACCTCCCTTTACTAATTTTCGTGTGTTATAGTTCATGAATTTTTGGTAATCCAGAATTTTGACGTCATTTTTACCAAAATTTTACATGCATATAGATTAAGACCTTAACTATGGAGAAAGTTGGTCAACACAGCCAAACGATCCATTTTCAAGGTCAATCAAGCACATAGCAAGTAAACCCCCATTTTATCGATTTTCTTGTGTTATAATCAATGAATTGTTGGTGATATGAAATTTTCGACGTCATTTTTCTAAGATTTTACATGGAAACCAGTTAAGATCTTAGCAACGGAGTCAGTTAGTCATTACGGTCAAGACAATTCATTTTCAAGGTCAAACGACTCATCGAACATGTAAACCCCTATTTTGTCAATTTTCATGCGTTATAGTCCATGAATTTTTGGTGGTCCAGAATTTCAATGTCATTTTTTCTCAAAATTTTACATGGACGTCCGTTAAGACCTTAGCGATTAAGCCCGTTGGTCACTACAGCCAAAATGACCCGTTTCAAGGTCAAATGAGCACGATAGAAGGTAAACTCCCTTTTTTTCCAATTTTCCTGAGCTATGTATTTTTGGTGATCCGAAATTCCGAAGTCTTTTGTCAAAATTTTACATGGATGTCCGTTAGATTTCTGGATCCAATATTTGTGTTTTCATATCGTATGTGCACAGCGTTGGCCATCTGTATGAAACATACGTAGAGGGTTCGTAAAGTGCGAGAAGATGGCGAACCCTGGCTTCGCAACCTCGATTTTTCAACGGCCTAGGTTTTTTAGTTACACATGTGTATAAGTGTAATTATGCAATAAAATTACCTAATTAAGAACCTAAATACATGTCCTTCAATCTTATCTTCTACATCAACACTAACAATTCATCCTTCCTCTCCACTGGAGGGTTTTAGAAAATAACCAAATAGGCCAAGAAGTTCTACTGATAATGTATTTGATTTAACAGCAAAAAAAAAAAAAAAACTACTAATAATAAGACAACTATAACTATTACCACACATCAATCCTGAGAAAGTTAGAATCATGAACTGTGGATGTCACTTTGATTAAATCCAGCTCAGTCGAAACTACGGCAAAGCACAAAGAAGAACAGGAAAAAGAAAATGTGGATAGTAGCAGGCATAAAACACTGCAAAAGCTTTCCGATTTCAAATCTATGCACCACAACTCACTACCAGAGTGAAGGGATACGAAAAGGAGAAGTTACTAACTACAATGTTCAGTAGTACCAAGAAAAAAAGCCCCTAATGTTTTACAGGAACTGCAAATTGGAGAATTTAAGAAGCCTTTTGAAAATGATTGGAAAGCAGCTTTGCGATCTCTAGAAACCCAACTTTGTCCTTGCCAGCAAATATCGTCTTCAACATGTCATCGCAATTTATCTCCTTCTTGTTTGCAGGGTTCTGCAGATCATGAATTTTACTTGTCAAAGGAAACTAAAGGGGGTATATATTGAATGTGTATACAACCTACTTCACACATTTGTTCAAGTGTGGATTAAACATGTAGCCAATCAGATTAGATACTATTAACTAAAGAGAACTTTTTTTCTCAAACATCAGAAGGATGTGGATTGTCCTCAACCTGATAAAAAACTAAAAAAATCAATAATTATGATAGTTTGAAGAAATCAATGACAATCATCTTGTTATAACAACACTCAAAATAAATCTATGCCTCGAACAACTAGTAGAACGAATGCTAAATGATTATAAAACATCATCTCAAAGGCCATAGTGTAATATTTTTCCTAAAACCCTCGGTGACAATCATCTTGTTATAACAACACTCATAATAAATCTATGCCTCGAACAACTAATAGAACGAATGCTAAATGATTATAAAACATCATCTCGAAGGCCATAGTGTGAAGTGTTGGTGATTGTTGATCAGTCACATGTTAACTACATTACTGTATTTTGATGAAGCAATACCAAATTTCAATATCAACACGCAAACAAAACTCTGCCCTAAAATTTTTTGCTGTTCTTTGCATCTAATAGTATCTCAAACAAATGAACTACAATGAAAAGGCATCTTTTACGAGAAAACTAACATAGAAAAAAAGTAGCAGGGTAAGTACCCGATCTCCAAAAAAAAAATAGGAGGGGAAGCAAATGGGCAATATAGACTATAGAGAATCATGCTTGGCTACATTGTGTTCTGCTTTTCCATCAAATACACTTTAAGAAGTATCTCATCAATATATCCACAACGAAATTATAATTTTTAAGTTTGAGTATTGCATAGGTTGTTAAACAAAGCTTAAACTGCTAGCTTGTTATATCAGCAATTATTTTCAGCTTGGCCTTACAGAGGATGCCCCAGCTGGTAATACAAAGTGTTGACATAGATTGAGAATAAAAGCTCATGTATTATTCAGCATATGGCAACCAAATCGGACATCACAGTATTCCAGGGCCTCAAAGGCTCAAACCATGAGCATCCTACTTCTTCAGATAAAGTGCCGCAAAGTTTATACTTGTCAAATTATCATACATTTGAAATAGCAGAAGACGAAAACCTACCCACCAGTTCATTCATTATCATGTACTGAGCTACTTTCTATTCTGAACCAGCCATTCATCCCGTAGAGCTATAATAACCAGCCAAAATTAGCTAAACTCTTAGTTTATGTGCAGCTTCAGGAAGTCTTGTAGGACAGAAAGTAAAATAACAGAGAGGGAAGAGAGAATTGGTCATTGGATGTCACATGCCTATCAGTAGCCTAACTCGTTACAGAGATTGTAACAACGTCAATGCCAAAATGTCAAGAGCCCTTCAAATCCCCACTGTTTTGTAGTCTACTCTCACAGGGTCCTTTGTTCCATTATCAGCCACTATGCTACTAGATAGGAAAAAAAAACAATATCTTTTAATCTGGTGCACATTCTCAAATCATTTGTAAGACTTCCTAATCTAATATGTGATTGAGCAGAAAGATTCAACTATCTTATAACGAACAAAGCTAAAAGGACCAGACAACAGACTGATTGTTAATTGCATCTGACATTCTATAGCAGTCATTACTATATTGTTAATTATTGATACATCTTCCAGAAGCACAAGGAAAAACAATCATCCCTGAGCAAACTGTTTCATTAAAAGAAAACGCAATATCTTCCCATACCATGTTAACTATACACGTCACTTTTAGCACTTCGAATGTAATACTGTCACCCCTACAAACCTCTGGATTTGGATTTCTGCTAGGACATGGTAAACCAGCTAAAATAAGTACTTCTATTTTATCATCTAATAGGCTAGTTACTATACATCTATACTAACATTTGCATTTTACGACACTGTAGTTGATATAGCTGATACAAACAAAAAAATCCTCATTTTAGCAAAGAGTCTATTTTCACAGCTCAAATCCTTCAAAATGTTTCCAAATTAGTAATTTCATAGTACTATAGTCTATATCTAACAACTTCACACATACTTTCTTCAAAAAATGCTACTGCATAGAGCAATACTATCAACATGTGAAGGTTTATTCTCTATCATAAGCAACATAAAGAGGAAATGGAAAGTAGACCTGAAGATTATTGGTTTTGATGTAATCCCAGATTTTCTTAACAGCATCAGTACGTGAGATTTCAGAAGTACCGACAAATTTTTGTAGAGCAGGTGAAATCGGTTGAGGTTTCAGTATGCCTTTAGAACGACCTTTTCCAGCCGCGGTTGTTGTGGTGGCCGGAGGTGTCTTTCCGGCGGAGGTCTTTGCAGCAGCCATTAGAGTTCGGCAATAGTTTCCGAAAACCCTAGAAGATGATGCCATGGTTTTCCTTGGATTCTGCAAAACCCTAGAAGCTAACAATGGAGAAATGGTGAAGTCGAGGTTTTTGGTACGACGGAATGGCAAATTCGTAGTTTAAAGTGGAAAATTTTGCTTTTTCGGGTTTTACTGTGTTTTTTGAAAAACGGCCTTCGGGTCGGGTCACTCAAAATTTAATTGGGCCCTTCCCCTTTACTTGTTGATAAATCGACTCAAATGTACTTTTCGATTATCTAGTTTATAATGATATTGTTGAAGACTCGAAATATATGGTATTTGCTCTATTATTTTATGTGTTTAGCTTATATATATTATGTATAGTATATATATTATAACGATGATGGTCAAAAACATATCTGAATGTCTATTTTTTATACTTGAACTATTAGGTGTTCGTATTTTCTATCTAAATTCAAGGCCGACTCGAGTATAGAGCTACTAGAGCATTATTTTGGGCGCTAATTTTTTTGGGATCTCTCATGGTTAAATTTGAAATGAAAGTTTTGAGTAGAAATATAATAATTTTTTTACCTTATTTAACGTAAGGATTGTTATAATTTATCATTAAATAGTCTGTATGCAAAGGCAATATATTTATTATAATTTAGTTTGTTTTTTCATTTATATCACGACGATTAACATCAACTTACATTATTATTCCTATATTTACATTATTCATCCTCCTTTGACTATTCTTATCCTCTTATAGTTGAATATTCTAAACCCTCTCAAACGATCAAATATTCTACATCATACAAAATCTATTATTTAGCGTATACTCAAATATACTCAAAATAGTGGCAAAGATTTATTCTCAAAGCATTTCAATTTTCCCAAGTTAGTATGCAAAAATATTGCCAAGAGTGGTAGTAATAGCACATCAAAAATATAAATCTAACATCCTTACTTCCTCTGTTGCAGAAAATTGAACTCTTTGCTCCTAAATTATGTAATCTCCCTCTTGGATTTTCGAATCATCATCGTACACGAGTGAGTGCTAGATAAGCCACAACTCTGTAGCCTACTAACATCACAGCCATGACCGAGACATCGATCCACATATTGTTTAAGCCTACTGATTCAATGGCAGGTAAGTTTGCAACTTGGCAATAGACACCTTTTGAACATTCATAGTAGTCATTGTCATTGTATTGAACCCCTAAAAGCAACTTGTAGCTATAGTAACTATAACTCAAGTATTTTAACCAAACGATGAACGTGGGAATCTGTTGAATGTAGTATCCTCCAGCAATTAGGAATACTAATGTTGTTACTGATGCTAATGTAGTGGCTTGTTTAACATCCATGAGTAAGGCACCAAAAGCTAGCCCGAGGCTTTGTGAAACGAGGACGTTGTAGAGGACTACTAGGAGAGATAGGATGAAAGTAGTTGGATCAGGTTTGAGCCCTCCCATCCAGTAAAGGATGAACGTAAATGCTGTTGGTAATGCTAGTTCTAAAGGCAAATCTCCTACAGTTTTGGCTAGAAAGTATGACGAGAGACGATACATTCCTGATGATCTCTCTTTAATGAGCATTCTTCTTTCTTGTGGAAATGTGAAAACTGCATTATAGAGTGGATAGAACCCCCAAAATACCGCGAAAAAGAACAACATTGCAATCTGCAAAACAGGAAATCAAGTGTCATTGTTATTATTAGGACATCGTTAAATATAACAAGGCCTGATTGTTGAAATGGCAAAAGATTAGCTCTGTTTACTTCACCAACCTACTGTAAAGATTATAGGAAATTATATGTTTTCGTATGTGCAAATGACACAAGGTGAACGGATAATATCTTACTCGATCTTCAATGTGGGATGTTGGAGTATGCCACCACAATAGTCCTGCAAGAAATGCTACACTTATAACTTGGAAGATCCTAAGCCTGTTAAAGGTCTCGTGTCTTCGCTCCCTTAACCCTCTCATAAGTAGTACTTTGAATTGATGCATCCAACTCGTGCACCATTTCTCTAATTTCACACCATTTCCTGCATCAAAAGACCCCACGATAGCTATTGTTATAAAGGCGATGAACGGTTTGTAGTTGCTTTTTTTTCATTGTAAATTGGAAACTTACTTGTAGAAACATCATTTGCGCAACTGTAGTTACTGCATACTTCAGTTTTCAACCTTGTGGAAATGTTCATTTCATACGCGGAGATGAGAGCTGCTCTCACCAACTTCTTTTCCTGTTCTGTACTGTCACCATGATCGTTGCCATTCTTGGTATCCGATCCAATCCCTGAAAGATTTTAAGAAGCCAGAAATACCGTAATGAAAGGAACATAAGAGTTTGTCCAAAGAATTTGGTTATGTGGAAACATGTTCATTTCATTTTCAAGTGTGTTGAAGTGAAATGTTTTAATTACCATTCGCGAGATCGAGCAAGAGATCAGCTGGATTGATAGTGATAGATATGGAAAAACCAATAGAAGAGAAGTAGTCCAAGGCAGTTGATGCAGGACCATAGTAGATAGGACATCCCTCAGAGAGCAAAACTACCTTATCAAACATATAATAAAGTCGACTAGACGGCTGATGGATCGTTGTGATCACAGTACGGCCACCACTTGCTAGTCGTTTAACAGTGTTAAGGATCCGGAGTGCTGTTGTCGAATCAAGTCCTGAAGTTGGCTCGTCTAAAAGTAGCAAACTCGGGTTGATCAACATTTCTTGACCTATACTAACTCTTTTTTTCTCTCCACCTGATATCCCTCTAAACAATGGCCCTCCAATCATACTGTTTCTACACTTGTTTAATCCAAGTTCTGCAATAACATGCTCTACATGTCTCACTTTTTCGTCCCTTTCGAGGTTTTGTGGCAGCCTAAGCAGAGCTGTGAACAGAAGTGTTTCAATTACTGTAAGATGAGGATACAGGACATCATCTTGTGAAACGAATCCTGTTCTACGCTTGATTGAACCCGAGAATGGCTGGCTGTTGTATGTAATCTTCCCAGATAATTTGCCCGAAAGGCGCCCTCCTAGTGCTGTTAGAAGGGTGGTTTTGCCACTACCTGATGGACCTAACATAGCTAGCATTTCTCCTGGATATACAGTGCCTGTCACTCCATTTAGTATAGTCTTTTCTTTTGTGTCTGATGATCCTCCACAACACATTCCTTTGTTTTCTTGACTAATCTTGTAAACAATCTCTTCAAACTGCACATTCAAAATGAAAACATTACATTCAACCTATGTTGTTCGGACTTTTCTACAATCTAGCCAGTGTCAGGATTTTCACGTTTCAAAATATAAAAAAGTAAACTCTAGTATATATAGATAAAAAGTAATTTAAACTATGTGTAAACATGATAATTTTCCATCAAAGAGGGTGCCTTGAAACCACCTCTTCAGTCCTACCTAGCTCCGCCCCTAGATCATGCACGGGGCCTACAACTCTTTTGGGAGGGTTCGAGCAACATAACATGGAACCATTAAAAAAATTACGATAAGAGCAGAGTCAGAAAACTTCTAGTATACTCAATTTATACAGTATAATTTTCCGACAAAGAATGTTCAGTTACCTTCAAAGTTATAGGATAGATGACCTTTTGTAAATAAGATTGTTGTGACTTGATCTGGACAGGGAAAGCCAAGCATGACTTTTCATATTGCTTCGACGAATTAGGCGAATTCGTCGAAGCTTCCATCAAGTCTGTGCCACCATTTTCTGGTTTTGGTGTTACACCATGAAGATGCATATTGCCAATTATAGTTGAAACAACTTGAACTATATATGTTTGGTGTTTTTTTTAGTATTTGTGTTTTGGCTAGAAAAAAGATAACTTAAGAAGAAGAAATTAAAAGAGTTGGTTTTTTAACTTGAGTTTATTAAGTTGAATTGGACAAGCATATAAATATATAAAGAAAGATCTCTCTTGTTTGTGTTAAAATAAAGTAGACTATTTCACTTTCTTTTTCTTGTGGGCACACCTCTTTCTCTTAAAGTATTGTAACACAATCAAATATTACACTAGTCTTTCTTCATGTTAGTTTTCTCTGTTAGTTACGAAGAAAAATCTTTACTTTAAAAGGAAATTTTTTGCTCATTTTTTGGTGTTTGGTATCATAATTGGTAAATATTCACTATTTTCTTACTGAACGCTTATGAATATTTTCATATATATTTTGATCGAATAAAAATGAGAAAAGAAAAATGTTCGTTGATTGTTTTCGATATTTCAATTAGAATGTGTTGCCCACCATGCATTTTCGTAGTGAATTGGTTTGGTAATAGTGGGGGCGGAAATATATATCACGTTTCGTAATACAAATTTCTCATTGATTTGAAGTGGGAAAAGTCTTTGTTTCTAGTGGTTTTAGTAAACAAAAAATATTATGGTGTATATTTAATTTTTTACACCTTTTACATAACTGAGAAAAAAAATGAATACAATTCACTAAATTTCTGGCATCATTGATTATGGCACTATTATAGTTTACCTTTAAAATAAACTTTGTCATTAGATATTTCTACCTGTGACATTTTTTATTTGTTCAATTTTAATTTTCACTTGTTATTTTTATTGTAATAAAATTAAGAAAAATTATTTTCTTATCTATTATATCCTCAATTTATTTAGAGTTCTAATATTTATGAAAAAAGTAAAACCTTTTTGATAAGTAAATTGATTTTGTAATTTTATTAATTAATAGAAGTAAAATATTAAACTCACTATGTTAATTATTTTTTTAATAAATATATAAATTTAAATAAATAAACAAATAAATAGAAATCGAGGAAATAATTAACTATGATTATGAGTTCAACGTTGGATATAAGAAAATTAAAACCAAATTAATTGGTGGCAATTATTGTGGGGCTTTTTCTTTTTCCAATTTTGCATTCATTTATACTTTATTGAGATATAGAACAATTATATAAATTGAATATGTAATAAAATATTCGTATTACATATGACTTACAATTCAAACTTTGTAAAAAAGTTTATGTACTAAAATTTATGCTTCTCACAAGTTGCTTCGCAATATATATGTAGCGAATAATAAGGTTCTTTTTATTCATTAATATATATCTTTTATTTGAGCTCCGAAATATTTTTATTTAACTTTTTTTTTATTACTAAGGAAAATGTATTGTAGGAATCACGTCCACCTTGATATTCCTTGCACAACATCGAAAATTTAAATTAATCAAACTCTTAAATTATTTTGAATATCACATGATAAATTTAAAAAAAATAGAGAAATATCCATTGTATCGCAATTTATATTATAGTAGTAGAAGTAAGTAATTTATTTTTTGTATATAATTAGGCAAAAGAATAAAAAAGATAAGGTTCTTTTCCTTGTATTTGAAAATTGATTCTAATTTCTAAATATATTCCCCAACCACCACCACCCTCCGTTAATATTCTTTAAACTTAAATATCAACATTTGTATCATCTTGTTGGTATACTTTTTTTTCTAATATTCATTAGAAAGTTGATGAAGTTAAATAGATTCTAAACAAATTGTTCTGATTCTTCTTATTATTTTTAAAAATATATATATATATATATCATACTAATGATATATATTATTTGTTATTGTTATTGTTCTTTTATCAGATTTTTTATATAACCTATTGATTACTATACTTAATTTATATATATATTTGTTTTTTGATATGTTTTATGTAAGACGATGGTCTGTTGAATTTCTACCACCAGAAGATAAGGATAGGAGTCAGGACTGTGATCTGCATACATTTTATTTATTATATTTCACTGATGAAATTACGGTGATTCTAGTTTATCTCACTACTAGATAATTGCGTTTTAGAATCTAATATTTTTCAACATAATGAATATTCTTAGATGCTTAAAAAATCCTATTATAATTCAAAATTCTGGATAAGTGGATTGACTTGTGTGAAAACAACAACAAGAACAAAAAAAACTTTACATTGTTCGGATATTTTTATCAAGTAACTTGAAAAAATCATTTCTAAATTTGTTTTTCAATTAATGTATTTTTATATTTGGTTGGTCATTATTCTGAAAAATATCTTTGTTGATACTATATATTGCTTGAAATCAGAAAAACAGCTTACATCGGGGAACTGTAAAAAACAAATTGTATAAATAACTAAATTATATATAAATATTTTTAGAAAATAATATTCTCTTTACTCGTAAAAAAAATATTTCCATTTTTGTACCAAACACACCCTTAAATAAATTTAAAAAAAGAGCTCACCTCTGGATTTTTCCTTTTTTTTTTTTTAAATAAAGAAATGGATCATTGAGTAATTATATTCAAAAACTAGTAAATTTTGCCATTAGCTTATATTAAATATCGATGTATGACCACATCACACTCTCCTTCACGACCAAGACTAGACATTTAACATACATATTATTTCAATAAGATACTTTATCATCAAGTGAAATAAACTCTGTAACGATATGATATAAAAAATAAATCTTAAACGTAGCTTTAACATCAAAAACTGAATTATTATATTCAAGATCATAAGATGGACCACTCATATACACTTTTTCTCTTCATTTTCTTTTTATATATTTATTTAAATATATTTTTATAATCACTTAGACTAGATGAGAGAGGAAATGATTAAAAGAAGAACACATCAATCCAATTATTTGTGTCTATAAAAATATAATTTTCTGTATAGCACTTACAATGGGATATCTTCAATTGTGGAGCCATGCATTTCTTAGGTGTTTTAGTCTTTTGAAGAAGTGAACGGCTAGGGTTGTAGCATACCCCCACCCCACCCCACCCCCCACCCCAAAGTAAACATTTTTAATAGTTGAAAATATGTTATTAAATCTACAAATTATTAATTTCTTTGTACACACCATATAATTTTGTGTTTTATCGGTATGGAGTTTGTTATTAAAATATCATATCATTCTCAAAGGACTCAAAATCAAAATTCAAAAATGTATTCTTTTTAAGCAAGCAATGATACTTTACTAGGTGCGCATTTAAATTAATCTAATTTGAATTAGTATATCGAATTTAAATTAGTCAAATCTGAGTTTTTTTTACACAAAGAAAATATAGAATACTTAAATAATGAAAAAGACAAAGGAACTTTTTTGCACTTGCTTTTTGGACATAATTTTTACATATAATATATTCTCTCTTGCTTTACTTGGAAATCTTTTATCTATATATATAGCCCCATGTGGAAGATATTCTTTGCTCCCTACTCTTCCTAGCATCCATAAACACTAAATTAATTTGAGCTTTAGTAATAAATTTTTAAAAAAGTACATTAAATATTAAATGTAATTAGATGTTTTAAGTTCGAGTTTCACAGTTAATTATCATCAAATAATTTTTTCATGGGTTTAAACTACGAAAGAGAAAATAAATTATACGTAAAAAAACGTATTGACAATATAATTAAAATAACAAAAATGTGTTTTATTAAACACAATTTAAATTTTTAGATGAAATAAACTCACACTTCAATATGATATAAGCAGATACAAATTAATTTTGAATTAGAATCGCATAATTTATCATTATCGAACAAAATAATAACAGATTGACACGTGAAGAGATGTGTTTGACAATAGCATATTTATGTAACTTTCATTGGATGAGAATATTAACCAAAAGTTTGTTCATGTATTAGAGGAGTCAATAGAAGCATTTCCACAAATTCTGTTTTTTTTTCTCTAATTTAATTTTCAAAATACCTTTTACAAAAATAAAATTCATAACTTATAAATTGGTGCTTTTTTTTTTTGGGTAACACATCGAAGGCAATTTATTTATTGTACCAAAAGTACAACTTATCTCCATATTATTTATTTATTCATAAAACCAGTTTTAACACTTTATAATATCACCAGGTGCTTATTGGTTTGTATTATCATGAGTTCAATATTATAAAATTATTTGATGATAGGGTGTACGTAGTCGATTTAAGATTAATATATTTACATGATAAATATTTGACAATTACATATAAAAAAATTCAAAATTTTAACTAAAAGTGTGTAAAAAGAATATTTTGTTATTTGCTCAATTAAAATAAATATATAATCTGAATATTTATTATCTACTCAATTATTATATACTCTTTCATTTGAATTTATTCATTCTATTTTTATATTAATTTATGTAATAATATTAGTTGGATACGAAATTTAAAAGTGTCTATAATATCCTTTTTATTTTAAATAACCTGATTTTTATTTTATTTGTATAAAATATGTTATTTTATTGTTCTTTCCCAAATTTTCCGGGCAAAAAGATTTTTTCCTATATATATATCCTAATTAGGTGGCACTTAGAGATGTAGTGGCTTTCTTTAAATAGAGAATTAATTAATTAGGGGTCAACAATCAATTAAGGTTGTTAAAGTGGCAATGATTAGGACAAATTAGCTAAGGTTAGAAAAGCTAATATGCACAAAGTCTAAAAAGGTGCTTAATTACATCATTACTCAATATAAACCTTTTTTTTTTTTGCTTTATACTAAAAAAAAAAAGAATGTTATGTTCTTTTATCCATAATTAATTTAATGGTAAAGTTTTCAACTTTATCTTAAACATAATGAGATTTTCTATAATCATATGAATATTTAAAAAAAAAAAGAGAGAGATGAGAAGTATATATTGTGTTAATTTGTAAAAAAAAAAAAAGAGATGGGTATTGCATTATATTATGCATATAATCGAAGTAATTATTCCAACAGAAATAAGGATCTATGTTAAAAAAAAAAAATCACATTGATCATTCAAACATGTATCTAATACTATGACTTCGAGCTTATGTGACGCAAATCTAAATAGTTAATTGAGGTGGTAAATTTCAGATATCAATTTATATTCATTAATAAAAAGAAAGATAATTGAGGATTAAGGCACAATCAGGTTAAATTTAATTCTTTAGATCATATATTTATATTTAAGAAAGTTACTCAATATATACGACTCTCTATCTCAAAATCCAATTTGCTGATTCAATTATTATAGAAAACTCATAAATTTAAAATTTTAAATACAAGTGGAGTGACGTGGAGAAGAATTACTTAGTGACATATAGGTACATTTAAGATGCGAAAACAACAAAAACCCACAAAACCACGCGTGAGCCCATATGCTTATAAATCATTGAACACTAGAAAATCCCACTTCAATTTTAGTAAAAAAAAAAATCATTATTTTGGTAGCCAAATATAACACATTATTACGTATAAAATGTTTATATTATCTACTAAATGTATGTATCGATTAATATTTTAGTGAAAATCATAATATATATGAATTATTATTTTGGTGAATGACTATACAATGTAAAAATTTCGAATATATCGTTTAGGACTTAGCCTTAGCCTTGACCATCTATCATATTATTTTGGGCTATAGTGTTAAAACTTGATATGCACAATTAATGGATGATTTGAGGCTATTGTTTATAATATATTTAGTCCTAATTTACAGAAAGAATCGTAAAGCTATACATTCGGAATATAACTTGGTATTATCTTTATTCTATATATTTTTTTGTATAAACTTTGGCATTTGCACAACTAGACATTAAATTTGCGAAAAAAGCTTTTTTGGCCATAATATAAATGATGTCCCAACAATATGGTGAGCTAAAATTTTCTAAAAAAGAAATATCATCCACAATTTTTATTAAGAGGATGAGTGTGTTTGGATTTGGTTGAAAATATGACAAGTTGGTGCTATTTTCTTTTATATTTTTTTGTTATTTTTTAAAATAAGTTTTGTTATTATTTGCGTTTTTATCTGTTTTGCTCAATTTCATATAAATTTTTTTGAACGGTTAAATTTTGTGATTCGTATTGTTCAATTGATCATAAGTTTTGTTGAACAAACTAAACTTGATATTATCTTTATTAGATCTATATATAGTAAATTGTTCACAAATTTCATCAGATAAACATATTTTCGTGTGTTTTTTTATATATTTTGAATCAATTAACGAAGATCATTGTTATGCGGTGTGTTATACACATAATGAGAACACAAGAAAATCAAGGATCATGGTTATGGATGTCAAGTCTCATGATCTTAGTATTGTGGGAGTTGTGAAATTGCCTCTTAACATTTTATAGGAAAGTCGAGGGGCTCTGCCTGTGATAAGATAAGATCGACTGTATGAATTTTTACTATTAATAACACGTTCCATTTAAGATTGTCTTAGTACTCTTGTATACATGTATAATATATGTGTTTATTATAATTGCATTTCGATGTAACAATTGAAAAAATATTTAAATAAATTAAGTAAAAATTATTTAAATAAATAACTTCGTTTATGGAGTGCTTTGACTTTATCTATGTTCATACCAAACATACTTTGAATTCATGATATTATAGCTTCTATATACATAATTAATTAAATAGTTTCTAGGTAGGGATCACTATTTTATAAGAAAAATATGACATTATTAGGTACTTATAATATTATACTCTCTTAATGGTCATGACAATGAAATCCAAATGCAAATTTGTCAAAATCATAATTTCTTGATGTTAGTTCCTTTTCCTTGCCAAACTATTGGAAAATTTCATAGAACCATACACTTCTCTTTGTTATGAATAATTAAGAAAATAAATTTTAATCTATATATTCTATATAATTTTCTATACACATAGTATAATGTTTGGATGAAGGGTGTTCAAGTGGTCACTCTGCACTACATGTGGCTACACCAACGATCCTATTGAAGAAACTTATCTAATGTATTATGACTTGAACTTGCTTTATGTAGTAATAAAACACATCATCATAGAATTTTAAAACAGTAATCTATTAAAATATTCTGAAATGACAAAAAGAAAATCTTAAATATTCTTTTTAATCTAGGTGAAATGAAGAAAAGAAAGAAGAAAAATTGATCTTCTTATTATCATCTTATGTGCAAAGAGTAGGATAGCGCCAGTTATCGCCAACTCCGCTGTGCCTTAATTAGAATTTTTAGAGGGTCTAATTGGACACCCTGGAGCCTACGTGGCTCTGCCCCTGCTCATGACCCAACCCGAGTTTCAGCTCATTTGAGTTCAAACCATTTGAAACTAAAGTAAATTTGAGCGGTTATAACCCTACCCGCTTTTTAATACAGTTCATTTTAATTTTTTCAATTTCAGCTCATCCCATCCATTTGACACCCCTATTATAAATCATCATACATTATTAAAAGTGAAAAGAAATTTAGAGAAAAGTTAAATATATTTTACCCTTATATTAAATTAAAATATTATAAACATTTAATAAATTAAATATTAAAAGGTAAATCATCATATTATTACAATTTACATGGTTATCTATTTCCACTAATTCTCCATTGCGTAAATATAATAACTCTCTCTAATTATGTTCATTATTATTTTTACTCCCACCCTCTTATCAACGATCTCACATGGCTTAATATCATATTCATTACAACATTTTTACACATAAAATCATTGAAAAAAATTCTATGCTTTCTTTTCTTGCTTCATTTTATTTATTTTATGTAATGTTTATGTTTCTTGTTTGGTGTCATTGTATAGCATTCTAACATTTTATCATCATTATTATTGAGAATTTATAGTGATCTGTTATTTTGTTTTTAGGTGTTACTATCAAAATAAGTTTTATCAAAAGCGTTTTACATTTATATTTATGGGAAATTATGTTTGAAAAAATGATATGCTACTTAGAAAAACTATTATATCGTCAAGTTTGAAATATAACATAAAGTGAATGCCTTCAACTTTTTTTTTTATGTATTTAATTTAAATTACCAATAAAAAGTACAATAACATATTGTTTAGAAAATTAAATGTAGATATACAATATAAAAAATCTAATTAATTAGTAAATATTAAATAATTATAAAATAATATTATTAAATCTTATGTCTTTATGAAAATTCGAGACAATTTTAGACATCGTTTTGTCTTTTTTCTTACACATTATACATTAATCAAACATGTAGTATTTTAGCTTTCCTCATTTGAATATTGTATCCGGTAAGTTACTTTTACTTTATCACTTTTAGTCAATTTTATAATTAAGGTTATATTCTTTTTACTAAGTACTGTACTTTCTATCATAAAAAATGATGATCTTTTAATTTCTTTTTTAATAAATACCAATAGATTTGAACGGAATAAAATATTTCATTTGCAATACAAAATTTAGTATTTTGGAAAAAATATGCGATGCACGTTCCCAGAACTAGTAAAAGAATCAACAAATAACAATGCTTTCCGAACAAAGGTTAGTACAAATTAGAATAGTGTGAAGAGAAATTAACTTCAATTTTTTAAATGAAGATTAGAAGAATCATATTTCAAATTTGGTAGGGTAACTTTAAAATTGGTCACTAAATAACATCATATGAGCTATAATACAGTCACCAAACTGAGATACAGATCTTCACCATCTATCTCACCAAATTATAATCCAATCTAGCTTGTATGCAAAAGTTCAATAAAACTACAAGTCGTTAACACGAACATGCTCGTTCATTAGCACAAAAAATTGAAGGTAACAGTGCAAAAATGGCGACCAAACTCGACTACTCTTCATCCATCTCCCATATGTTGCAGGGAAACAGAATATCCTACCAAGTTAAGTGTTTGCTCTGGGCTCTAGATGTAAACTTACTTACAGGAGAATAGGTGTAAGAAGATAACTAAATCATAAAAGAATGAAGGAGGAGAAGCTCCACATGTTGCAGTGTAGACTCAAGATCAATGGAACTTCAAAGCTATTGTCAGAATAGCAAACAATGAATTCAAGCATTCAGAAACAGATTTCGGATACTCACCCCATTCAAAACCAGCGTACTGCATCGTCCTATTATTGATCCAAGACACCATTTCAAGCTCATTGTACAGTCACTGAAATGGGTTTTACCAATTGTTTTCAAGCACTTCTGCATGCAGATGCAAATCCAAAGGGAACCCATCATGATGGTTTGGCAGCTGTACAGGGTATGAAGGGTTGACTTAAGCTGGGAAATAAGAGCTTGTTCAGAGGAACTGTGTCTTGTGATATACGATCAACCTTCTGCAACAGAAGATTCAGCTGCATAATCCAAGCGAATCCGAATTGGCAAAGGCCTCGCGATGAGACCGTCAGTTACCCAACCTGCTACCTCACCATCAGTTTTGACATGGTTAAACTCTCTCTCAACATACTCCAAAGACATCTGCAGCCTTCCCCCAGGCCTGCAGTCATTAGCTACACTGCTTGACTTGATTCCTGCATTTGTCTCTAACCAATACAGGTAATTGACATGAAACAATGACTTCAACATATCTTGTGGTGATGAACTTTCTTTCAGTACAATCTGCTCCAACAAGTGCAGAGTAAATGTAAAAATGTTAGTTAAGCATAAGGTCGAACCACCACCCTCCATCCATTTCAATGAAGAAATGGAAAGCAGAAGTGAGATAAAGACGGGAATTGAATCAAGAAAATTTCCACGTAAAACAAGCCTACTAACGATCTACTCATGCTCAACTCCCTCTCCCTCTCTGATATTTGTCACTCACTGGAGTATTCACTTTTCCTGCTAAGTGAATGATATATGAGTCATTAATTTTCCCTTGGATTGCTTTTAACTCAAACAGTGACCATCATAACTCAATAGTGGTGATTGCAAGTTACAAAATGGATTCTGCAGAACCATCATATTTACTTCTCTTTGTTCTATATTCAAAAAAAAAATGTAGTTGGGTTGCATCTGAAGTCTAGTTCCACATAACATGAAATAAAACACTCTTGAAGAAACATGGGAAGGGCAATGTTACTTTTTCCACTCAAAGCCTAATACTTGTTATGACCTAGTTTAGCTTTGTTTGAATACCCAACATTCCTAGTGAATGTCCTGGTGGGAGAGGGAAGGTGGGAGATTAATCTTTCTTTAGTTATTGTAACTACAATCACCCTCTGGAAAGGCCAAAATATGATCAACTGTTCCTGATAAAAAGAAAGGTTCCTTAAGAATATCAATCAGAAATTTGAGCTCTAACACTTAATTCACCAGTTTTTAGGAAGTTGACGCCTCTTGCAGAAGGTAGATCAAATAAAATCTTTAGCTGGAATTTACAGGTTAGTCTAAACAAGTGATGTCTCAACAATGAAGATAATGAGGGGGAGGAAAGAGACTGGATGACTTACACAAAATCTTCCTTCATGCTCAGTCAAAATGTAACCTTCATTCTTGTACAGTTCAAACAGAGCGAGCACATCTTCTTGGCTTGTAGCAACATCAGAAAGTTTAGAACCCAGCTGCAACCGTCGCACAATCCCTGCAGCTGCTTGCTTAGCATGAACAGAAAGCACTTCTGTTTGTGTCTGAAAAGACCAATAATCAGAGAAGATTGTCTATTTTCATCGTTTGCAAGTCAAAACCAAATTATATCTTCAACTGGAAGATGGCATCAACAGAGAAAATTTTCTCCCATTCCCAACAAGGAACAAGGGTTATAGTAAGGGCCATCCCTAGTCACTATTCACTAGGTCATCCTTGGTACTCATTATCACTCAAGTTATGCCTATCTTGCAAGTTGTTAGTTATTATTATTTTTCTGTCCATTTGTATTTGAATGAGCATATTTTTTCTTAATTTCTTCAACTATTCTAAGATTTTCCAAATCTCATTTGATGTTCGTAGTTGCACATGAGAACACCTCATTTGTCCTCTATGACTTGATAAAACAGTTAAGCTGGGCAAAAGTTCTTTCTGAGATATCCATATATTATGTCATCAATTTATAGAATGATATAAGAGAATACCTATCTCCCCTGCTGCCCCCCGCCTCCCCAACCCACACACACACAGACACAAAAGAAACACGCTTATTGCATAAACATAGACCAGAAATCCCTGCAGTGTATTTCATATATTTGGAGGATAAATGAAAATTTGTTTACATGGTAACACATCAACACAGACGCAAAAGAACTTGACAGGTTCTGAGGTTTGCATAGATATGAGGGAAGATGTCTTGTGAAACTAGTAAATGTGGAAGCAAACTCACCTCATATGCTGCCTTTAGATTTAAAATAGCAGCTGGAAAAAGGGGCTCCTCATCATTGACCTCTTTAACAGAAGGAACTAGACCACTGAGCAGATATTCACTGAAGACTAGACCTATCAAAAAAGAGTCGCTAACATAAGATTAAACAAGGATATATTACGTGACAAGTTTCAGCCACCTCTTATAACTTAGTAAGATTTCTATTAAATTAAAGCAACACTTCTCCAGCAGTTAATAAATAAAGTTAATATATAAAATCCTTATCCAAATTGTAATGATAATGTGATCTATGCTGCAAGGTACACGTCATATAAGTTGTCAATGCATATGCACAAGTTCCACAATTAATCACTATAACATCTTCTCCTTCACTTATGTTACATCATTCAGGACAGAAACTTAGAACTAGATCTGAGATGTACTTTCCAACAGTAAAAGTGATTGTGTAATTGGTCCTCTTGAACACTCATTATATCAATGGAAGCGAGAAGAATAGGCCACTCTCATGTAAAAGAATCCACAAAACAGTTTAACACACAAAATACAGAATACAAAGTAAACTTCCTTGTACTTTTCAAATTAATTGCTTGTATCTTATGATATAAGAAATAAAAACACAAGAGAAGAGAAGTACTTGAGCGATAAGGATTTAAAGTCCTCAGTTGAATTGACTGATATGACTTCAGATTACAGAACATGTGGATCCAAGTTACCACTCCAAAAGAGGCAAGAGCAAGAGATGTAGAGGAGCGGGTGCAGTTAGCCAATGCAATGCCAAGCATGATTCCAATAGCTTTGCTCACCATTCCTTGAGCTTCACCCTTTGCAATCACCTGCTAAGAGTAACTGATTCAGAATGGAATTCTTGTGGTAACTCCTTGGTCTCCACAAGGCATATGTGCACAAATATATGAGTGGTTCTTGTAGGTAATCAAGAGAGGCTGGAACATTAGAAGTTTCATGACCCCAACATATTTTGACAACCAAAGTAAGAATATAGAAGTAAAGAAATTACCTCAGCGAAATTCCTCTGAGCGGCAAAACCCGCATAGAAGCAGCTCCTTGTAGCAGCCTGTAAGATAAAGGATTTGTTTATCGTTGTTTACTGTATGAACCTTAATCTCTTTTTCTTTTTCTTTTTTTTTTCCTTCAGGGATGGGGGTGAGGAGATTGTGTTTGGGCATAACATCCAATTCTTCTCTGTAATGAAGATAAAAATTACATAAACTTAATGAAACACCAGAGAGAAACTTGCAGCACATGTTTGAGACACAATACCAGCAAAACATTGGATTTGCAGTAAGACATGCAGATCAGAACCTTTCCCTTTCTTTAATCATGATCAGATTCACACTTGGATTAAAAAAATATTACCTGGATTAAGGAAGCAGCTGATCTCCCTGCTCCAGCAACAGCTCCGATAGGAACAAACAGATGTGGGAATGCAGGGGTCAAAATCTCCAGGCCATAAGCAGCATTTTCCAAAAGATCGGCAAAAAGCCTCCAGCTCTTAGGATTGACATCAAAATGCCTGCCATAGTTCGACAAAAGAATCTTGCTTAGATATCCAATGCCATCCTTAAGCACCCAATTGATAGCAGCAGCAGTAGGAATAGCCCCTTTCCCTAATCCAACAGCATAAAGCAAGGCCTAGACATAACAAAGTATGAAAAATCAATCAGCATTGTTCACTCTTATGACTTTCTTCCTAAGATGATTCAAGACAACAAAGGTTAAAAAGGAAAAAACAAACAAAAGTATATATAATCTATTAAACTTTCAATTATCCACGAGCTCTGTTGGTAGCTGTTACTCGTTATGAATCTTGGTATCTTTTTTGAGTTATTAGGAATCCTGTTAGTAGTGGTGGAAGAGAAAAGAATTGCAATGAGAACAAACTCTTTTCCTTTGACCTTTGATTTGCTTGGTTGACTTGAATCGCCCGACCAATAAGATTGAAATATTGAAAACTGACAAATCACTTTTTTGTTGATAAGGTAAATATTTTATTTATAATTGTGGGAACCTCGTATACAACCAACCAATACACCAAAAAAGAGAACCTACACCATAATATGGTTCTCAACATATAGGAACCTCGAAAGTACACCGAAAGGAAAGTCAAGACAAACAAAGTGACAAGGCCACATTTGATTGGACAAAACATGTTACTTGTACACATGACATATTTTTATTGGTCTTTGATTTGACAAGGTATGTCATGTCATTTGGCATGTGGAATCATTTTCTCTCCTTGAATTATTTGGCATTCTAGGCTTGAAAGGGTGCTTGTAACATTCAATTTACACTGGTTAAGAGTCTGAGGAGACCACATTTTAGATAATCGATCAGAATTCTAGTTTCGTTCTAAAGTCCAATCGACCATTTGAGAGTTCCTTTAAAATACCACGAACTCGCATATCAACCAATTAGCGGAGTATGAGTCGACAACTTGGTTAACATCCCACTATCTTCAACTTCAATTAGGAGCTACGTGTGTTTGAAAGACTGGTGTATACTCCCTGTAGTAAATCATTTCTTAAAATTGCATGACTAAAATAAGCTTGGTTAATCGTTGGCTGAAGCCTAATCAAGTGCCTATGAGTTTGATCTAGAACATGATGTATTTTTAATCCAAAGGTTTGAAGTTTGATTTTGATTTAATTCTTGATCTTAGAATGCTAGACACATGAATGCTTGCATGTAGAGAAATTCATTTATTGCATGTGACATAATCCTATTTGACTCGTTCACTCGATTCGGTGTGTCGCTGACATGCTCTAGGATAAGATGACAGCTTAGACTAACAAAGTGATTCATCATATTAAGTCCAAATCAACGGAATATCCCAACAAAATTAGACCTTTTTAATCAAATCCAAATTCATCAGACTCAAATAACTGTTTCAACAACATTAGCTCGTCATATTTGTTTGGGCTAATATATCTTTAATCAACACAAGAGTAGTACCTGAGTTGCAAGAACACCACTAATTTGTGCAGCAACACCTTGAACCCCTCTCCAAAGAGCATACTCCAAGTAATCACTTGTAACACTCTCCGGAAATCCCTCAGGAAGAAACAAAGTCGTTGTTAGTTCCTTGCATTGCATCCACAAATTGGAAACAAAACTCCCCGATGTAGAATCAGGCCATAACCGTGACCACATTGTCTTAGTAAGAACAAATTCATCCTTTGAATAATCTGGCACAAGTTCAAACCGTTTTCCTCCTCTAATTTCATACACAATTTCTCCATTATTAGTTTTTGCTTGTACAAATGAAGCTAACAGTAAGCAGCAAGTAATTGAAGAAGAAGCTGATACAAGGAACAATAACAATGGTTTACACGATAATACGGAATCGATAAAAGTATCTTCATTTCTAAAAATAGGAAGGAGGAGAAGAGATCTTCTCTTATCAAAATTGAAGAAATTGCTCCACCAATCGCCGCCGCCACTACCTCCGTTGTTTTTACCGTTTCCACCAGCACCGCCACCGCCGTTTCCGATGTAGTTATCTCGGCTGGCTGAACGCCGAAGAAGAGACAGCCTTTGGAATTTAACCGGAGTGAAAGGAGGAGTGTAACCCGTGGCGGCGGAGAACACGGCGGTGGTCGGCGGAGGAAGGAGGGGAAACGGCGGTGAAGTCAAACGGGAAAGAGAGAGAGGGTGGCCGGCGTAGCTCATGACTAGTGAGGACTCTTCGAAGAAGTTGTTAGGTGCGCTTTTTTTTTAATTATTATTATTATTATTATAAACTTTTCTCATTTATATTATCTTTTTTTCGATTTGATATTCATAGTAAGGTTTATTAAATTGAAATTACGTATTGTAAAATTCATTATCAAACAACGTTCAAAAAATATTATCGATTTTTTAAATCATTTCAAATTTTCATGATTTGATTTAAGTTGATTTTTCTCTAAAAAGATCATCAAATTAATTTATGAAATAATTGATTTTTCAAATATCGAAATCAAATAAAATCAATCAAGTTAATATTTTAATTTATCTTTTGTAATATTCAAATATATCATCCATTTTTTATTTAAATATATGATAGGAGTAATATAGTTTCAAACGCATAACATGGACTATATTCTCGCATAACATTAATAAAAAATAATTAATATTAGAAAAAAGAGGAAATATATACGTAATCAAGTTATATATATGACTTTCTTTTTTAAAAAAATGTATGCATTTTTAAGCATTTAACCATTTCTAAGGAACATAAAAAAAATCTTACACTATGCAAAAAATTAAAAATCTTTATGAAATATATCAATATATTTTAACGATAATATATTTCTAATATAATAGCAATTATCTTTTGTCTTTGCTCCAAATTAAAAAATAAATAAATTGTACTCATCTATTATTGTTAGTAATATAATATATAGTCAATTTGTGATCTTCTCCAAAGCTATGAGAATTCTCTGATTTCCTCATAGAGTACCTACATTCAATGATTTTTATTAGTAAACAACAATTATCATCGAAAACTCCTATTATATTATCGATAGAATATTGATTATAACAAGTACCATTAAAATTAAATTTGTGTCATTTGATAGTAATATCAAACTTGTTATAATTGTAACATAGACAAAATTGGAAGTGTACATATACTCAAGAAACTTAATAGCTAGTTATTTATTGAAAAGATAAACTAATGTAATTTAAAATTAAACGGTTACTAAGGATATATTATTCAAATTAGTCTTCTTATATTAGTAAAAAAAAAAATATGGGAAAGATATGAGTTCTTTCAATTCAACAATTAGGAAGTACTTAAATATATGGTTTTATAATCATGTAAATATTTATAATTAATTTAAAAATTAAATTAAATATATATATTTTTTAAATTCTAGCTCCAATCAAATATCATCATCTAAATGACGCAGAAGAAGTATCATTTTATGGTAATAACACACAAAACAAAATATCGCTTGTGTTTATCAAGAAGGAAAATGATTTTCATGAAAAATATTATGATAAATTAGTAGAAAAAAGATATGGATCTAAATTTATTATCCACTATTATTATATAGTTGACATTGAGACTTCAAAAAAGAATATACATAGTTGATAATTTTCGATTTTATTTTTGAAAAATAACTTTGATCACGAAGTTTTAAATTTTACTAGAAGAATTTTTAAACTATTATCCTAACGTTTTATTTGTGAAATCTAAAATATGGTAACAATGAAGTTTCACCTTAATGAGCGCATGCATATTAATAATCTATGAGTCTTTTCTCGTGTCGAGAATAGAACCAAATCAAGAAAATAAATCTCGTCTATTTCAATTAGGGTTTTGTTTATACAGTCTTTTGGTCCCTTCTCGATCATTTTTTTTATTATTTGATAAATATAAAACAGACGATTGCGATAAATCGATAATCTAATAAAAAAATTAAAAAGTCCTACATTGATTAATCCATCAAGATATGGAGTTAATTAACATGTTTAAAAATGTATATCTAACATCCAACCAACTTGGTAAATTAACCTAGCTAAGTGACACCAAAGTCAATTTGGCCTTTTTCTTTGATAAAAATTTGAAAAGGTCTTCTAACTATTAAATTAAAACAATTATTGCTATCTAACTATTTATATTTGTATGTAGTTTGAAAATAAATTCTTGTAATCTAGAAGTTGTTAAAGGTGTACGCATCTTCATTCAATTATTCATATTTCACAAGTAAAATCGGAAGAGAACAGCGCGTACGACTTTATCCTTCTAGAATCTAGACTGTTACCACTACACCCCTAATCTCAAATTAACCAAAGAAGAGGCATCTTCTTCCCTTTTTTTTCCCTATTAGAATATAAAGTTTAGCCTCCGAGAGAGGGAGGGGATCGGAGGATCGCGGACTTGTAAATCTTTTATCTCTTACTAATAATATAAATAAATAAACCAAATTAAGTAAACAACTTCAATGTCCACATCAATAAAGTCATTATCAACCCAATTACCTAACCCATTAGTTCAAAGCATAATCAAAAGATTCAAGAATGATGACACCATGGATTAGGACATTAGTAGAAGAAATTCTAAACAATTAAAATGATTCTATATAATGGAAAATCACAATAATTGGTACCTATTATTAATTTTAAAAATTAATAATACATCATTATTGATCTTAAATTATTATCAGATTATTTTAATATATGATTCTTGGTAACAAACTTATCAACTTTTTATAGCTTAGATAAGCAAAGCTACAATTAGCTTATGTGCTTACTTAAACAACAAATTATTTTTCTATCTATAATCCTCAAAATCAGCCATAAGCTTTGTTTAATTAGCTGCATTAAATAGTTAAATAGCTAATTAAATAACAATAAACATGTTATGATTTATCCTGAATTTTCTACCTTATATATTTGAATTTTACTATGATTATGTTTTACATTGAAAAGGAAAACTAACCGTTTTCTTGGAGGAAAAAGTTTGAACTTATATAAATTAAAGTTTATACGAGGATCTAACAACACAGATACAAAAAATTCTGAAGAGGATCCGAGCAATATAGACCATGAGTCCTAGACTAAGCACTATACTCAGCTTGAAGATACAGCAATAGTGTCAATAGTCCTCTTTTAGCATGAGAAATGACCAAATGAACAACAGTAGGCAGTGGCGGATCAAGAATTAGATACTACGAGTATTGAGTGGGTTCTAAAAGTGTATATCTAACACCACTTGTACTCGTTTTTTCGCTCAAACATATAGCGTTGAGCTGCTCAAGTTATATCATTCATCTGATTTTCGAAACCAAGTATTATATTTACACAAGTCAAAAAAAGGATGTTATTACAGCTAAAGTTGTGTAGTTATAACAAGCTAGAAAGGACACAACTTTTGTACAAACAAGTCAAGTAACTGTTAACGGACCTTTACGTTCCAGATTCTTCCACGATGACTCGAGCTGCAGTAGGTGTAACTTCTCAACAAATGCCTCTAGAACTTGAGCCTCTTCTTCTGGTGCAAAGACCATGCAAATGCTAAGCTCCTGGACCGCCTCCTCGTATTCCCTGGATATTTGTTCATTTGTTAATAGTTTCACAGCAAAAACTAGGAAAAGAACAGAAGAACTGTCATTGTTTACCTGCTATAGTACAACATCATGCCGTGATCTCTCCTCTGAACCCAATTGTGTGGCTGCAGAATCAGCAATCTTTGCGAAGCCATAATAGCCAGCCTAGAAAGTCGGTACCATCCCAGATATATAGTCATTACAGGCGAGAAGTATATTGCACACAAAACTTCTACTGAAAAAAAGAAGTTCTTACTAGCCTAAACTAATAAAACAAACACCTGAGGAACATTGTCAAGCATGTTTCTACATTTCGGATAAAAAAGATAATGCATTTAATCAAATGTCAAGTCGAGGTAATCACATGTTTGATGAAAACAAACTATTGAAACCGAGGATGCAGAAATGGACATGGATGTAACATTGATGAGAACTCGAAAGATTTCATTCTCAACAATCATATCTAAAGATTAGTGCAAGTTAGACATATTAGGCAGACCAAAGAAATATCAACGGGTGAATATGCTGGATCCTCCAAAAGTAGTGCAGTTTTGGAGAAACAGACACAGATTTGACAGCATTTTTGGAGAGTTCGAGCAACACAGATATTTGGATAGACCACCGAGGTTAGATATGGAAAGCACTTTGTGAAACCAAATATTTGGGAACCTGATTATGCTTGACTAACTAAAAAACCAGATGGGGGAATTAAAACTCATGCAATATTGCAGCATCAGAAGTAATTAGAATCAATAAGAATAATAATGTATGTAGCCAAAATTATTCGCGGTTCTCCTTTTCTCATGGCAAATGGTGCATATTAGCATCTTGAACCTGTAGGGACAACACAAAGTGGCCTACTTAATCAGGAACAGGAACCAGCGGTAGTAACAAAGACACTATTAGAGTATATGATCTTTACCTCAAATCTTGAGGCCGCAGCAAAGGTACAGTTGAAGCATCGGTCTTCTTAAACTTCTCGTCAGACTTATCCACAGACCTAAGTGGAGAAGTCAGCATCAAACCATGATTTGCTCTTGACGCACGTTTCCAATGAATCCTCTGTGTAGGAACCTCCGATAAAGTCAGGAAAGGATAATACATATAATAGAAGGGGTTCTGTATATTTGTCCAATTCATCCTGTTCTTCTTTTCTTTATAGTAATAGTACGAGTACACTATTTCAGTAAACTTCACTTCATTTAGTTCAATTTAGTTTAGGAAAAAGAACTATGTTGCCAAATCTATGAATGGCGATTGGCGACATTAATATCCATAAATAACACCATGAGATGTATCAATACAAGCTTAAAATGTCCAAAAAGACTCTACCTTTTAGAAGAACAAAACTCACCATGAGATTAGCCAAAGCAATTCCGATAATATCTCGGTTTGTTGCAATCTCAAGCTCTGACAGTGAATTGCTATTGATGTCCGAGGCCATTGATCTAGGATCATCAACGCACTTCCCGTTAACAATACCAAACAAGCTGTGACCAGAAGTAACCTTGAATAGCTCCTACAACAGTTGCAAATGTAGACATACCAACTCAACGAGACTAGAGATCAACGTAAATTCTTAAGGAATATACCAGAAGTAGTATATGGACATGCCAACGAAAAGATCAAAACATCCATTTTCTCGATCAACATACCTCAGGGTTTCCTGTTTGGGGCCATATCAGGAATTCTTCTCCAATTCGAGATCCCACAATGGTTAGATTAAGTCTTCGACAAACTTCAATGTAAATGACGCTAAGCAAAATTGCTGTACATAAGTTAAACAGCATGTCAGATTACATTAATATAAATGAAGCAATCAGGAAAGAATTTTGAATTTCATGAGCCTTAAGAAATACGCAAAATAACGAGGATATTGGTGAGACAAATTTGAGATGTACCGCTACAATGTCCAGAGATTAACACTGAATGCAGGTATGAACATTTTGAGTCCACTGTCACAGATGATCTTTTGAAACCCCTCGACTTAAAAAGAACAACGTTCACTGCATCCAAAACTTCAACCAAATGGCATCCTATATCTCTCGGAACTAGCTCTGCCTCAACTTCTCTTGCAATGGAATCTAACTCGGCCATCCATTCACTCATATTCTTTCCAGCCAGAGGCATGGCATCCACGCATTTCCAGTCTAGTGTATCAGATGGCAGTGAAGTAGATGTTCGTTCATTTTGGAGTGAATAAAAATCCAGTTCCCGGTTGAAATCCATAAATGCCTCGTCTTCAGAAGCAACGTAGAGCAAAGCCTAACCCGGATAATAGAAAACGACAAAACAACCAAATGAAGAAAGCAATTACTACAAGTAAAAGAACGAAAAACATGCACGTTACTCGCAAAATGATGGTTTAACTCGAATGCTGAACGCCTCCATTCATACACAAACATCTTTTTACTTATTTTTGCATTTATCTAAAGGAAAAACGACAAAGCCGGAAATTATCTATGGACAGAACATTCCAAAAACAAACAGCCACTTCATTTCTGTCCCTCGAAACCAAAAAAGTGGTTATATTCAAACCAACTGATCAACTGCATTGCACGAAAAGAGCTTAGCAAGACAAATTACTACCTTTGCCAGGGATATATCTTTGTCCTTGGACTGAAACGATATCTCCTGTGTAAACTTTTCCCTAGCATCTTTCAAAACCTGCCAAATCGCAAAATCTCAATCAATGATCAAAATTTAGACTGAGATACTGCAATAAAACAAAAATAGGCATATTATATACTCATTCTTACATGGTGGTGTTTGACTTGGCACAACGCTTAAGACCAGAAAGATCTTAAAATTTGTGCTCTTTAACATGTCATGACATTTATATGGCGAAAAGAATACATTGCTAAAAGTAATGTTTCCAAATACAGAAAGGTGTCATTCATCTTTTAACAGGCTAAAACGGAAAGGGTATCCCATAAAATAGAACAAAAGAAAGTATCTCTATTCACTGATTAAACAAGTATGAAATCACCAATTTGACAGCAAGAATCGATCTATAAAGTAGCATATAACAAGAAATGTAGTCCCAAACCTCCTTATAGAATTTGGCTCGCGAGGACCATCGGGTTTCTGCTAGAGCAGCAGAGGAAGCCAAAGGTGAAATGCACATTCCCAATTTAGGTGCCTTTGTACTTGCAGAAGCAGCAGCCAATTTGTTCCATTTTCCTTTCTCGTTCCCAATCCAACATCCAACGCGACCATCAAAATTACACCTGATGATCCCACAGAATAAAGGGTTTGGGAATTTTTGCCTAGTACTAGCATAAATTCTTCTCCAATCCACAAATAACTTTACATAAACAAAGTACAATCAACAACAACAAAAAAAAAACAGCCCATCAAACACCCTTCTAAAGCTCACATTTTTCCTGATAAATCAAAACAAGAATCAAAATTCAACAAACATCATTCTAAAGAAACCAAAAAGAAAAGAAACAAAACTCACATTTTTCTTGATAAATCAAAACAAGAATCAAATTTCAACAGATACCTTTCTAAAGAAACCAAAAATAGAAGAATAAAGCTCACATTTTTTCCTGATAAATCAAAATTCATCAAACACCCTTCTAAGAAGCCAAAAATTACCAAACAGAAGAGAAAAAAAAAAGTTCACATTTTTCCTGATAAGTCAAAACAAGAATCAAAATTTAACAAACACCCTTCTAAAGAAGAGAAAGAAAAGCTCATATTTTTACTGATAAGTCAAAATAAACAAGAATCAAAATTCAACAAACACCCTTCTAAAGAAAAGAAAAGAAAAAGTACACATTTTTCTTTATAAATCAAAACAAGAACCAAAATTCAGTAGACACCCTTCTAAAGAAACCAAATACAGAAGAAAAAAAACTTGCATTTTTTCCTAGATAGATCAAAACAAGAATCAAAACTCATCAAATACCCTTCTAAAAGCTCACATTTTTCTTGAGAAATCAAAACATGAACCAAAATTCATCAAACACCCTTCTAAAGAAACCATAAACAAAAGAAAAAAAAATTGCTTTATTTTTTTCCTGACAAATTTAATTTCATCAAACACCCTTCTAAAGAACACAAAAAAAGCTCACATTTTTCTTGATAAATCAAAACAAGAACCAAAGCTCATCAAACACCCTTCTAAAGAAACCATAAAGAAAACAAAAAAAAAAAGATTGCATTTTTTCCTGATTAATCAAATTTCATCAAACACCCTTCTAAAGAAAACAAAAAATGTTCACATTAATCAAAACAAGAACCAAAATTCATCAAACAGAAACCATAAACAAAACAAAAAAAAAAGATTGCTTTTTTTTCCTGATAAATGAAAACAAGAACCAAAATCCAACAAAACCCAAATGCAACTCTTAAATTTTACCTGCTGCAAATGTCTAAAGAAACCATAGCTACTGAAGATGCTTTCACACCACTGATAACCATTCCTCTAGTCCAAGAAAACTAAAAGAGGGGGAAAACAAAGAAGAAGAAGAAAAGTTGAAATCTTTGATCAATTTAGTTGTTCCACTTGTTCAAGAATCAAAATTGGAGTTTTTTTTTTTTTTTTGTATGAGTCCATTTTGAGTAGTGAAATTGAACAAAGAAACTAACAAATTGAAGTAACTGAAATAATTATGACAAGTATAACAACAAATGTGGAAGCTGACAATACAATTAGGATTACACAAAATTCCAAGACCCATGGTATTGGAGGATACTTTTAAAATCTTCTCTTTTCACACTAATAGATTTCATGAGACTGAAAAAACTATTATCACAAATAATTAGTACTTCTTTTTTTTCTTGTTTTTTTTTTAATATAATAAATTGAATGTATAATCAAAATGTTGTTTTATTTAGAAAAAAAAAATCCATATGCAAACGAGTCTTTAATTAATCGTATCATCAATGGTCAATAATATTATCTTTTAGAGGTAAAATAGACATTCTTTTTAAGAAGAAAAAATTATTTGTGTGAAACATTAACATAGACAATAGAGGATCTTTAATAATTTATCTAAAAACTCAATAAGTGTTACATTCGATAAAGACTTAAAATTCGTAAATTTTAAATTTAATTATATATTCATCTACTTTATATTTGTGAAAAGAAGTGATAAAATTTATTAATTTTAATTATATCTTAAAAATATTTTATATAAAAACTTCGTAAGCTATCTTTAATAAAACTTAAAATTTTAAATTCACCTTAATAACCATAATAAATATACATACTGGACTACAATAACAATAAGAACCAATCTAATAAAACTCTATAAAGTAAGGTCTTATTACCCCTAGATTATGATCAAAATTTCAGAGACACATCTTAGTTAAACTAAGGTCTTATTATCCCCTGAACTTACTCACATCTTAGCTAAACTAAGGTCTTATTATCCCCTGAACTTACTTTTTTTTTTTAATTTTGTTCACTTTTTTGGCCTATGTGGCATTCAAATATATTTCACGCGTCTCAATTGCGTAAAATCACGAAGTGTGCCACGTAAGATAAAAAAAGTATAAAATTACAAAATAAATAAGTTCAAGAAAATAATAAAAACATTAATTTAGTCTAAAAATGATACTTGTACATTTAATATACAGACCTTACAGCTCTCTCAAAAAATATGAAGACTGGTGTTTATGAATATGTTGAGCCTTGTAGATTAGCATTATGAAGAAAACAAGGTAAGAGAAGTGAAGTGAGTGCCAAGGATAAGGTTGTTAATGTTTAGTTAAAAGAAAGAAAGAGTGTGAGACATAATTCATCACAAAAGCAACATCACTTCCCACCAAGAAAGGGTGGAGAACAAAATATTAGTATAATATATGGTTTCTTCTTTTTAGTGATATTATATTTGATAAGTGAAATCATTGTAATTTAGTTGATTTATTATTTTGAACTTTTATTTTATCAATGAAAATTTATTCTTTTTCCTAGTATTTTTAGGGAAATTATCTTATTAGACATAATATTTCCACTATATACTAAACATACCTATACATTTAATAATTACGTATCTTATCATTAACTAAGAGTTTTCTATCATATATTAAAGAAAATATGTCTAGCTTGATACATGTATTTTATCATATAAGAAGAGAAGGGATGAGAAGAGGACAGAGGCGAGTAAGATGGGGAGGAGATAGTGATGTATTTGTCTGTATGTATCTGAATACTAGATAAATAGTAGATTAGTGGTGAGTGAGATTTGTCTATATATCCTAAATACATACGAATCTACTTGTATACGTTAAATCTAGAACAAAATTATACCTAATTTTGACTTCATATATTCAAAAAATACATATATTTGAATGTATCTAGACGTACCAAAATTCGATAATATTCGTGATATTATAAGTTAGAAAGTATCCAAATAATAAAATTTTAAACTAATAGGATTTCTGCAATTTTCTTTTTTCCCCAATACACAGCCTTTATTTATTTATTTTTATAAAAAAGGAAAGATAATATTCAACGCAAAATGGATCAAAAATATACTGTTGCTATCAATACTGTGGAATAATTCATAATTGGATCTAAGTTCTACAAATTACATTATCAATAACATCCCATTCCCCGTCTTAAATACTTTATTCATTTTCTTTTAATTGTCATGATATATAAATTACAAATTTTTATATATTAATATGAAAAAAAAATACATCGTAAAATATTACTTATTCAACATAAACTTCTTGTATCATATTAAAAAAAAATGTGTCACATCAACTTAATTAATAAAGTAATTAGTGATATGATTAAGAGTTAAAAGTTGATGTAAGAACAAGTGTCATATTATGCATATATTGATTAATTTGGTATTCACTGAGTGCGTATAAAAAAACAAAGTTAAAGTAGCTAGCTAGCAGAGTTCGACATATTTAATTTTTTTAATTCAAATATAAATACTTAATTAAAATAAAAGTATAGAGATATTATAAATAATTAAAAATATAGCACTTGACTTTCTAAATAACAAAACAGTCATTTTCATTTGTTTAAAAAGAATATACAACTCCCAATTATTAGATTCAATATTTTAATGAATTATCATCACCACCCAAAATATAAAATAATGTTTTAATTGACTCAGCATATCTACTTCAAGACATATCCACAAATATAGCATACAACAAGTTGTTTAATAATTTTTAGGTTATATATTTATAAATATATAAAATATTTTTTTCCTTTTTTTATTTTATGTATTTTAATTTCAATTCCTAATAGTTTTGAACATTTGACTTCTTGAGGGTTCTCTAAGTTAGTTTGACTTTTTTTTGTTGGAACTTCTATTTTATTCAAAATTTTAATTAATCAAGACTAAATAATTGAGAAAACATATCCTAACCTCAGTAGAATAAAATTGAAGACTCAATAATTGAGAAAACATGTTTTCACATTTGTGGATAGAATTATATGATGTTATAAAAATAATATATATTTCGTAAAATTAATTAAGCGAAGGGTATTAGGGTGGAAAAGTTGAGGTGCTTAATATGTCATATATATTATGTTATTTATTTATTTTATTTTATTATTTTAAAATTTAAAATTTAATTGCTTTCTTAATTTAATAAACGAGACAATTATTTTCAAAAAATGATTGAGTAATATAGAGCATAGGGAGTTATAAATAACATAAAAAAAACTCGAAAAATATAACTTAAATACATTTATGCGATTCTAAAAAATAATTAAAAAATTTTCATAGATCAAAGGATTTGAGAAATTGTATCTGAAACTTCTTAATATGTCTACAAAAGGAGAAAAATACTTTTTTATTTTATTAAATTGACAATTATTACACTTATTTTTTTTGTATAGAATTATATTTTAAATGACAAAATAATATTGATTTCATTTTACGCGAAGTTAACTCATCGATCCTTATTTGGACCAATGCTAACTGAATTTTTCATTAAATTTTGTTCCATTTATATGCAACATCTTTATTTCTCTAACTACTTTCACCTCCGGCTTAAATAATATATTTAATTAAATACATGATAAATTTATTCACATTTTATAACGAGACAACACTTAATCCCTCGGATTAATGCAATATCATGATGAAGTTTTACATGGTCATAACTACAAGTATTAATACATATATAAAATGTATTAATAGCCTATACAATACAATAGATTATCTATTATACGATAAATTAAAACAAGTAAATAGTATAAAAATTCTTTATATTGTATTAAATGTAGTGACTTTAATATTTAGTCACTAAAACAATTGTATAAGAAGAAGAAAATCACAATTACCACTACAAACCCCCATGCATTTCCTTCTACCTTGAAAGACATAACTTGACAAACAAAAAAGATCAAAACAAGAAGCAACCATCCCCATCCTCCAAACTCATCTTCATATTCATAAACACGACTCTGCTTATAATGATTCTCTTGAAAAAAAGGTAAATAGAAACTCGTTAAATATATTATAATGACCAATACAAGAGGGACAATAAGGATTTTTGAAAATGTATATGATAATAGTATGAAAGAAAGAGGTAGTATGATTGATTGAGTTGAATTGTAAAGTAAAAAGATAGCTAAAAGAGGGATTAAAATGAAAAAAGTGAAATTCAAATCTTCTACTAGTGAAATAGTGTTTATTACAAGACTATGACCATAAAGAAGTAACACTAAAGTTAGTACAAGGAGAAGAGGGATCAATGGAGAAGGCCCTTTGGCCATATATACAAACTAAAAAGAAAAAAAAAAGAACAGATTCAGAATGTAAGTTATATACACGTACAAATAGTTTTTAAAAACATTCTCTATATCTTCACGAGCTAATAAATGATGTGAAAAATATTAAAATCAGGATTAATGGATATTAGTTAAACTCATCAATTTTTGGGGTTTAAGAAAGGTTGTGATGAAGTTAATTTTATTGTAAATCTATTTTTTTGGATTTTTAATACTCAAATGGCTCACAACAAAAGGGCATTAATGCATCTTTAAATAAAAAAAAAGTGTTGGATAACTTTGCTTCAAATGAAAAAAATGATTTACCAAAAAATATTTATTTGCTTTTAAGGGTTCTAATAATGAGTCATATCTTTCTTTTTCACATATATAGTATAGTAGTTTTCTTTGGTCTTATTTGTTTTACATTTTAAGTTGTAATGATGATGAAATCTTTGCTTCAAGCCTCACTTCAGTTAATTACTCCCTTTGTTTCATTTTGACAATCGTTTTATTTTAAATATTATTTAATTTAGAATTTATTAATATAAATAGTATTTATTAAGTATTTATTTTATATTCAAGGAGATAATTTAAAATTGTTTAACTAAATACCACTTTAAAAAAATTGAGAATGAATATTTGGTCTGTGCATAAAAAAAGTAAAATTATTTAATAAAAATAACTTAAAATTTAATACTAATATTTATAATATATTCATTTTATTTACCATTAATATGAATGTCTACTACCACGTTAATATATGTAATTTTTTCAAATTTAAAATTTAAGATTTAAAATAATTTGATCAACATCAATTAAAAATTAACTTTTAATAAATAATGGGTGCACTGGCTCATCGTCACTATATATATATATATATATATATATATATATATATATATATATATTATGTAAATAAAATCCACAAATATAGAAAGTTAGGATAAAATTATATGTTTGATGTCTTCTATTAATTTTATTTAAGGAGTTAATATTTTTGCAATCGCATGTTTTTAACTTTAGTTGAACACAACAATAATGATATGTCGAAAATGATAACATTTTAAACTTCCGATTATAGATCTTTTGATATTAAATTCGACTTAAAATTTCACATAAAACTCGTCGAGTAATTAAAGTGGAATTTCTTAAAGAAAAAGTATTTGATTACGATTATTTTTCTAAACAATTCATCATTTTCTATCAGGATCGATAAGTCTCTTCAAGATAATTCTCTATCATTCTCTATCATTAATGCTAGGTCTTTTCAAGCAATTCTAGATCCGTATACCTACGTACATAATTATTGAGAATGAAAATATTTTATATAATACGAATATTACACTCAAAAATTTACCTTCAATTTTTAATGATGAATATATAGAATACAAATAATAATTAGATAATATTAAAACTAGTAATTGAAGATAATTTTTCTAGTAAGATTGATAAATGTGACATTACTCACGTCATTTAAGAAATATAATCCATTTTACATTGAATCATTGATCCTCTTATATAATAAACAACATCCATACTTTATTAATATTTCAAAAATTACACTGGTTAATATTTTATTTATTAATAATACTACATAAAAGACTTTAATAAGTTTTATTAAGTATAAAAGACAAAAGAAAAAAAAAATAAAATCACACAAGATAGTGTACATCAATACTCAAAATATTAGTAAATTGTGATCTTTTTCACTATTTTGTTTTCTTTAATTGTTTCAAAACAATTATTAGATCAAAATTGTTGTTATCAGTGATACCCAAGTGGAGCTGGACAGTCCTTCAGTTCTTGCCCATGGTAATAAATATCCTGCCATCAATTTTCACAAAAATTCACTTAATTCATCCCTAAAAAAAAACAATTTAATTTCTGCAATAATTATACTATAATAATCAAATATTGTTAAGAATTTTTCTATGATACAAATATTGTATATCATATATTGTCTGTCTTACGAATCAAGGAAAAGAAATTAGAGACAAGAATCAGGGGATACACAGAGTTGTACTCACAAGTTTGATTAAGAAAATCATTTTTCTTTACATTTGTTTCGTGATTGCAGTTATTAATTTCCGTACACGAAATTTCTCGCGAACAGTAAGCTAATCAAGCTACCTTTCTTTGATCCCCTTCCCGGGCAGGGAAGAGAACGAAAATGGACCGCCCGTTTGAAGGCAAGTCATGGTATCCGGGATCGGACATCGAAAGGAAGGAGAAGAGGCGAGTACAGTTTCACTTCAGTTTTTCACTTGCTTGGTAACCAATTCTGGTTCTTCTTTCTATCAAAATAAATAGAATTCGAATCTCAAAACAAAAAGAAAGGGGGATATGGCGAAATTGGTAGACGCTACGGACTTAATTGGATTGAGCCTTGGTATGGAAACTTACTAAGGTCCACTACATTATGCTTTTTTACTTATTTATTAAATTTGATCCAAGTCATTCTCAGAATACGTCTATCTTTTCAAGAATCAGATAAAATTATATACATGCTAATTCTTACCGATGCAAAGTGGTTGACATCGCGATGATGAGCTTCATCCGCCCTAACCACCATGACAACATCTTTAAGAGTCGCGTCTTGCGTCAAACGCCAATAATCAATAGCGATAGCCGGAGCAGCTACGTTTTCAATATTTCCCTCATCTAATTCTTTAAGAAATTGTGTGTAGGAATGAATAGCTTCTTCTTCTAAGTAACCAACAATTCGATGTGCCAATTTTGGTGACAAAATATAAGTCATAAAATAAACATTGAAGAATATGCCTTGTACTATTAATACAAGTGCACGTTCATACCATTTTGGTTTTGATACTTCCATAAATGTCATTAAGTGCATTCTTTCATTTTCTGCTTCTTCTAATAGTGCTTTGATCCAACCACCACTGTGCTCGAATCGCCTTAAAGATTTACAGTGTAATAACATTCCTCCTACCATACCGGGGACTGCCGCCACGGTTTCCAACATCATTGCTCGACAACCGTACCTCTTCTGCATCACATTATAATTGTAAGTCGATCAAAATTTATTTATATAATATAATTTTTTATAATAAAAAAAACAGTTCAAATTCGTACTATTTACTTTTGGTGTCAATAGGGTCAGACCGACCCAACCCATTGAAGCGCGGCTCTACTAATAGGTTAGGGGCTGGATAAAAGTTAAGTGGGCTGAGCTAGGGACGAAAAACTAGTGTCTGACCCGGCCCAAAACCCATTAAGAGATTAACAAGGGTATTTGTTGTTTCTTTTTTTTCTTGTTCTTACTAAATTACTAAAATTAACATCGATATAAGTTACGTGAAACTATTTAATATTGAAATTTTAGTTAATTTTCATTAAATTTATAAATTGAAGGATTAAATTTTTTTTTTGGGAGGGTGTAAATTGTAAGTGATAAAAGATAGCTTTTTATCATAATTTGGTTAGGCAATCCACATAGATCTTGAAAAATAGGCAAAATCACAAAAATAAAAATAACATAAATTAGACGAACTAGCATATTGTTATGATCGTTTAAAATTTGTTAAAGACAACCTCTTACACCAGATATATTATTATTATTATAATAATAACTAGCGATATTAAATTTTCATGTCAGATATGAAAAATTCTCAAAAAGTACGTTAATTAGTTCATATCTTCTTAGGATCGTTCGTTCTTATTAAATGATAAAAATAAAATAAAATACCTGAAAGAATAAGTCTGTGGGTACCCTAAGGGCCTTGACAGTCCAATAAGCCACTTTATCCAACAACGTTATAGGCTCATGGTGTTTTTTCATATCAATTGATAAATCTGCCTTGTATGTCTCCCATGGCTATATTCAAAATTTATAAAAGTAAATAAATTAAATAATCAATATATTAAGAGTATCAAATTTTAACATAATTAAATAACATTAAAAATCAAATATACAATAGGTCAATTGTTCACATATTACATATATAAAATAAAAATAATACTTACGTACCATAAAACAATTCCACTTCCATGGTGTACCATCTTCTTTTGTAACCTTAGGGGGTTGAATACCCCAATAGCTAACAATACCTTTATTATTATTATTATTATTATTATTATTATTATTATTTCCACCACTAGTAAGAGCGGTGGCTTTGACTTCTGCGCCACCGCTCTGATCAATTTTTTCTTGACTAGTTTGTTCATTTTTTTCCTTGTCGCTTAAGTTTATTATACTTGTGTTACACGAATTCGTGGTTGAAAAATACCTAACATATGTCATCATCGTCTTTTCGAAACCTTTGATAGAATTTTCATGCAAGAAATTGAACGATGCACGAGTAACAACCTCGTTTTCAGCTTCATTTCCGGCCACCGGACGTATAGTTGAATAGTAACGTGGACCAATGTGAGACATCATAGAACGCGCCAACCTCGATGCGCCACGTATAATCATCTTTGTTATTTGAACTAATTTGAATTAAAGTGAAATTAATTGAAGAATTGCAAGAAGTTTGGATAGTAACTTGGAGGAAAAGGCAAAGTTTGAGACACTTGTTTATAAACAAAAAGGGCATAAGACACTTGTTTATATAGGGTTCGTAATTACGTGTTTCAATTTATTTGACTTATTTTTTTAATTTATTATAAAAAGAATGAATATTTTTTTTCAGTAAGTAATTATTTGATTTTAATTTTTCAGTCATAATATAACAAGAATAAATGACTAATTTTTTACATAACATGTTAGTAATTATAAAATTAAAAAATATTTTGATAGTATATTTTTAATTTAAAATCATAAAATTTAAATATATTTAAATTTTATAAAATATTATTTCATATTAAAATAGAACAAACAAATTAAAATAAAAAAAATAATATTATTTATATTACAAAATATTATAAGTTTCATAAGTTTCAAATTAAGGCGGTAGAAAACGATGTCTTATTTAATTGTGATTTCTAGACATAACTAGAGAAATCTTACTTGACTAAACCTTTTTCTCTTTAGAATTAAAGGATAAAATTAAAGTCAATTTTCTTTTCTTCTTTTGTTTTGTTTGGTAGGGGCAAGTAATTGAGAGTTTAATTATTTGAATTCTGGTTTGAGATTGATTATTTTAAAATTGTATTGAGTAAGAGTTTTATTTTTTTAAAAATATTTTTTACATATAAATTTATATATAAAGTTCGAATTTAAAATTTTTAATTAAATAAAATAAATTTCATTGGCTACATCATAATCATGGATAAAAAAAGAACTTTTATTAGTGTGGCATTAATTTAGCCACGAAGTAATTGTAGAGTCCACCACTAGAAACTTCCCCTCGATTGATCTACTTTCTAGAATAACGAAAAATTAATATGGACATGATATCATTTATAGTTTTAAGTGAGTTGTTTATTATTTATACTATGTATTTAATTAATATGTAAAAACATAAAAATTTTGAAAACATTTATATATAATTTAGATTAGATGAAGATTATAAAAAGAAAAAAGGGAGTAGGTTTGGAGTGGTGAAAATGGGCTATATATGAAAATAACGTACAAACTAGTTGTGTTGAAGGATGGAAGGATATAGTTAACGTAGAATGTTACTTGTCTAAAAAGTGATCATTTTTCTCATTTTTAAGAAACATATTTTTCAGGGAACACAATTTCAACTAGCTTATCGAGAATATAATTTTAGTTAGATAGTTATAGATGAGACAAATTATAGTAAAAAAATTTCTAGGTGGAAATCTATCATCTAGTATTATTGTTCTCTCACCATATTAGTAGTTGTATTATTCTAATAATTTCTTACTTTTCGACGTCATTATTTTTTGTTATTTTTTACTTCAATTATAATATTGTTTTGTTCTATTATTATCTATTTATTTCTTGTATTTTCATTAATTCTTTTTTGAATTATTTTCTTTAGCTGATCAAGGATCAACCAAAAATAACTTCTGTCTCTCAGATAACGATAACGATAAAATCTAGGTATAGTTTATCCTCCTCAAACTAAACACACCTAATAAGTGTACTCTAAAGGTTTTCTATGTCCTTACATACTTTAAAAATAGAGGCTAAAAAGTGTGACATTTGAAAAATCAGCCTTAAATATGAATTAATTAAGGCCCAATTCTGTTTGGGTTAAATTATAAAGTTGGGCTTCACTAAAAATTATATATTAAGTATGCATAATATTTATATTATAAATTAAATATATGTATATATATTTTTTTATATATTATTTTAATGTATGACTATACGATACTTGCACTATATTAGGAGTTTTATACAAGCCTTTCAATTACCGCATTATAGTTATAATCGCTAGTCAAATATACAAAAATTATACATTCAATATATATTTATACACAATTAAAAATTAAATCTAATCATAAAATTTAATTACTTTTTACTTTAGCTAATTGGTTGAGCATATACACATGGCTTTAATTTGTTTTTCATGCAATTTAGTCATCAGATTTAAGTTAGTAGTTTAAGCACAAAAATCATATGATCATCAAATTAAAATATTTAAGCATGTAGATTTGAATTTGCACATTCTCTTTATCACTTAATCATGATTATCTAATGCATGTTTCATTTTATTAAATTACTTAATCACGATAAAATTAATATTTCAAAAATATAAGAGTTGTAGCTTTCACCTAATAACAAAAAAAGGAGGAAAAAATAAGTGCTAAAACCAATAAATAATAATAATAATGCATGATCCACAATGGTGGCTCTTTTTTTACGTTCATTGTTCACGTTAAAGTCTGACTAAATACAAATTTTCGTTGAAAGTCCCATATTGATGGAAAAAGTGCTTTATAATAAAGTGACTCACGAATCTGAAACCTCTAATTAAAGATAAAGGACTATTTCTTCTAATTCTTCTTATGTTGTCCTCTAACTTTTTGACAAAATTATGAAAGCTTTTTCTAATTATGTTTTGGCTTTATGGATATATGAAGTGCTAAGAATCTTCAAAAAGCTTTAAATAAAGTCACGCGTGGGATCAATGAATTAACACTAAAATAAAAGTTGTTGCCCTACCACCCCTACCCCCACCCCCACCCCCACCCCCCAAAAAAGAAAAAAAATGGAAATTTGGAAAAGTGTTAATCTTTTTTGTTCACTAATATTTTGATGAGTGTCATTTCTCTAAAATATATACAATGTTTAGACATTAATACTAAAGTATCTTGGAATAAAATACAATGTGTAGGTTTGGTTGACTATTTCAAAGGTTAATTCGTGATTTGAAGTTTATGAACTCTATAACTAAAAATTTTAAGTTGACATATAATAATAATAGTTGGATTGACGGTTAAAAAATAGATATTCAGTGAATTCATTAATTATATATATAATTTGGGTAAAGCACTTTTGAATTCATGTGAACACATAGATTAGATGGTAAATTCGCTTTGGTGGATATACATGTAAATTTAATTAAGTTTGTGTAATTTTTTAAGAAATGTTTATGAAGTATTAATTAGTATGTTAGGGTGCACTAAGCATATATAAATTGATAATACTTAATATCAAATAGAGAAATATTCTTAATGGTCATGTTTCTAATTTATAAGACATATCTATTAGAAGTAATTTGATTTATATAAATAATATATTTCTTATCCACATAATTTTCGAACAAAAAATATATCAGTCATATCAGTAGTTATTCTTCAAAACTATTTTTGTAAAATAAAAATATATTTAAAGCACGTTGTATCGAAGCAAATTAGAAAAGGAAATATAAAAGTAAAAAAATAACTAACACAGAAAAAAACAATAACAATAATAGATATATGATAATCGATAAATATATAATATATTGGACCTTGGAAAAAATGTGTTTAATAGCATGCATTTTTAGTGCATATGCAAAAGCAAAAAGTTGGTCAATATTATGCAATTTTGGTTTGACTAATCACAAAAATATAGAACAAAGTACTCTAGGTGCTTGCATTTCATATGGGTCATATTTATTTGTGTTCTTCAACATGTGCACAAATATTTAATTACAAATATTAATAATTCTTATTTTAAAAGGAAAAAAAAAACATGTAAATATAGGTATATATGACTAGACTTTTTGTGGTAGGTTTTGAATATTTAATAGATTTAATTAATAATTAAAGGAAAAAAGTAGTAGCCATTCTCTTAACACATGTTTACAAAATGTATAGGTATTATTTTTTAATATGACTTTGGATCATTCACATCATATAAGCTAATTTTTCGAGTTGAATTGAGTATAATATCTTCTATTTATTTCATTATGATACTCATTTTTATTTTTGATCTTTTCAATATTGAGCTCATATTGCATTATTCACGCTTTATCTATTGATTCTGAATATCAAAAGGCTTGTATTATTAAAAGAGTTCCACATTGATCAATAATATGAGTCATTATTATTAATTTTCGGACAATTTCTATATTATGAGCTAACCTTTATGATTAGCTCAAGATTTATCGAAAATTTTTCTGTCATACTTAATTTCTTTTTATGAATATATAATAGATATCGAATCTTATTTTTATGGAATTTGGTTGGTAAGAGTAAGTAGAAGGCATTTGCACAAAAACTAATACTTTGAGAGTTCAAAGATGTGAGAAATTTATTTAAGATCACTTATATTATAAGATATAAAATATAAACATAATTTTAAAATTAAATCAAATATATCTCTAATCATAGGCGAAATCTGAATTTTTAAATTACGATTTTAAATAATAATAACAGAGTTTTAGATTTTAATATGTGAATATATTAATAAATTCCTTTATGATTTCCAGATTACTTCAAAATAAAGCATCATTTCCCACTTTTTAAGTAATTAATTAATTATTAATTAAATTAATTCCCAAAAACACACCCCACCCACCACCCCCACAATTAGAGAATATAATAGACAACCATACAGCTTAATCATATGATGGGATTGGTTCAATTTCAGTTCACATATAACATATATTATTTAAATTATTATAAAAATAAAAAGAGAAACATCAAATTAATTAATTTATTATTGAATTTGAAATCCCCAATACATGAATAGATCTGAGTATGACCATTGTGCCTTTGACTTCTTGCCTCTGTTTGGAACACAAGAAAGAAAGAATGACACACCTTCCTAATTTTGTTAATATAATATAAAAATAATAATATTATAATTCTGGTATAAATAATTACTAGATTCCTTACTTCAAAACTGAAAGTTCAATCAAATATAGATAAAATAGTCATTTTTATAATTATTAGCTTAACGTATACTAGTTAATTAACTAACATAGCTATAATTCAGATTAATTCTGATTCACACCGTAATTTTAGTTGTTTTATGTGTTCCTCTCTCCTCTTTTCCTTTCTCTCGCCTCTTTTCTCGACGTATACATATATAAATACAAATTATTCATGTACATATAAACAAATGCAATTGCCTCACTCTATTTTCTTTTTCCTATCTCAATCTAGCTCGTGAGGTATACAAATACAAATATATATATATATATATATATATATAATTATCTGATATATACAAATATACAATTCGATAGATATACATGTATAAATCGTTTCTCTACTCCCTTTAACATGTAGCTACGAATTTTAACTAGCAAACTATAACTATGAAGCCTAATGAAAAATATTTTAATAGCTATTTGTGATAATTGCCCATAATTTTTAGGTCAAAGCTTATATTATCTTAAGAAATTTAATATGTATAAATTATTAATATAAAAATCACTAATTCAAAAAGAATCGATTTATTAAATATATAAGCTTCAAATCCTATATCTTCTTTACCTTTAATAAATCTTTTTAGTAATTCATAAAGACTGAATAACTAAATTCGTAAGCTTTAAATACTGTTTCGTATTGTCTTTAACAACTTGAAATAATAAAATCTTTAAATTTATAAACTTTAAATTCTTTTTTATATTTATTTTTAATGACAAGCCTTTAATTTAAAAGGCTTAAAATACTGAATTCGTATACTTTAAATCTTATTTTATCTCTATTTTAAATAACATATCGTTAATTAATAACTCAAAAAACTAATATATACTGAGGTCGTAAATTTCGAATTTTAATTTCACAGCTATCTTTAATAATCATGTCTATATAGCCACATCAATTTCATAATATATATTTAATAGTGGACAAATCCCATCAATTAAAATCTTTAAACAACACTCACTTTCTTCCTAATCACTCACTCTATATAAGTCTCACCTTCTTACCATCACCCACAACTCTCTCCAATTTTCTTCTTTCAAGTCTTATTATTATTATTATTATTATTATTATTATTATTATTATTATTATTATTATTATTATTATTATTATTCTATCAAACATGAAAATATCACAAAATTTCCCACCTTTCTCTCTATTTTAATTTTAATTTCCTTCACTTCTTAACTAAGAAATTAATATATATTTTCTCCTTCTCTTATTTTTTTGTGTTTTTTTTTTTAAAAAAAATATGACAATAAAATCAGAAACAAAATCCTCCATTGAAGTCCCTAATGCTCAACAACAAGTAGCAGTAGCTGAAAAAAAAACATCTGCTCTTTCTTCCCCAACAACAGCACAAAATGATAAATTTGTGCAGAATGGTGATGATCAGGTAATTAATTAATTAATGAATTTATATATATACTGATAGCGTAAAAAATAATTTCCCTTTTTCACTATCAATATTATTCAACATGTGTCAATAAATAACTGTCTTATTTTTCAAGTTACTAACTTCACTGACGGTTACGAATCGTTACCCTAAAAAGGGCTAATTCTTTACTTTTCTTTGTTCATTTTTTTCATGTGACGAGTGAGGTGGAGTCAGAATATAAGAGTTTAAAATTTGATTATTTTTTTTTTATCAAAAGGTTATCTTAGTCCTTTTAGTTTACTTTTATGTGTTTACGATATAAAAGAGAAATATTTATTTTTACTAATTCAACTTAAAATTAAGACTTTGTATTCCTATAAACTTAGGTGAGATAAGTTGCATTCCTCTTTTATTTTGATATATTCCTATACATGCTTTACATTTTTTTATTCAGTGATTCGATATTTATATTAAAATGTTTAATTAATTTAAATTCATGTTTATATATCTACTAATAACTAAGGGTGGTATAGTATGTGTATTAGTTATACTTTATATTATATTAATCTTTTTTTGTTTTAAATTTTGGGGATTAATTAAATGAAGACGTGTTGTTGATATCATAAAGATAAAAGAGTGATTCATTTGAGTACATTTGACTGTCACTTTAGCTATTTTTATCTCTATTAAAAAATAATAAATACAACACATAACTTAAATAAAATTGATGATTTTATCTTAAATTTTACGCACTCTATTTTTAATGTAAGAATATACGTGAAAATAATTGTTCATTTTAACTTAGTCATGAATTTCAAAGATGATTATCAATTTGGAACAAATTTTTTAAAGCTATAGTAATAGCTAAAATGAAACTGAGAGAATATAAATTTTACAAAATTTAACCAATATGTAATCATAATTATTAATAAAGATGTTTAGTGTTCAAATAAATCTGTTTATCCTGAATCAATATATAATCACGGTGTGTAATATGTGAATAGTCTATATATATATATATATATATATATATATATATGCACAAATTAGACATTGTTTAGACACTTATTAAGTATTTATTTATTCAAAAAGAGTTTTCTAATTTAACTTAACATTATTATGTTGTTTTTTTGTTGTGTGTTTTTGTTGAATGTTATGGGATTTGGTGGGGTTTATATGTTGGTTGAAAAATAAAAAAAGAGTATTTTCTGCACGCCACAATGAGTGCACTAATTTTAAATAATAGTAATTATTTTTTAATTTTGATGAAAAAAGAAAAGAAAAAAAAACACACATGCAAAGACATAAATTATTATAACAAATAATTGACGCATGCTTGACTTAGTTTAACTTTATATAATAATCATGACAACAAATATAACTACTCTCCGTATTTTAATTAAAAGAATTTTTTCCTAAAATAAATATGGCTTTAAATAGTATTACTTGTTTTAAACTACAATGTTATATTAAATAACCAGTTCTTCTTAACTATATGATCACTAATTAAAATATATCTAATTTATGGGCTACGAAAATAGTGTTTATTGTTGCTTTGTTAAAAAATACTTTTGAAAAAGATTATTAAAATTGTTTTACTAAATTAAGCTACAAAAGCAGTTGAGAATAATTATTAAACATGTTTCTTTTCTGAGTTACAATGTAAAAACTTGGTGTCTTATTGTCTTAATTATACATAAATAGCTTTAGGGAGATAATGATGAAATTTTATGATGTTGAGAACAATAGGGGCCTCTAATGTCTCTTTAAAGTAAGTTTTAGTGGAAGAATTTAAGTATCTAAATTGTGCTATAAAATATATTAACATAATATATATAAAGAAACATCTAAATTTAATCTCATGCATATTTAACATTTAACAAGCAAACACTTCGGTATAAAAATGCACATCTAAATACTTCAATTAATCAGATATTTTAATTAATTGGTCTAGATTATAAACTAAACATTTTATAACTTGTTCTATTATGTCTCGTGAACGCTCGATGCTGAGGTGTCTAGATAATCATGTTATAAGTTAAGGTGTTTAACTAACAGTCTATCACAGTGAAAGTGAGTTGAAGTGTAAATATGTTTTTACTTGTATTTTCAAAATTGAAGTGCTTACAAATCAACTAAAATCAAATATATATGAATAATTGTTTATGTATTATGTCAAGTTAATGATAACCTAAGCTCAAAATGGATAAATAAAATATTTTTAATAATTCCATTTTTTTACCTCTACTTTTTCTCTTAATTTCAGAATCTCCAATAATCTTCCCTTTTATCTCTACTTTATCATTTTTAAAATTAATTAATTAACTTAAAGTCTATAACTTTACACATATTTGATGATAAAATAAAATAGTATTTTCTTAATAAATAAATAAATAGATACTTTTTTCTTAAAAAGACAAAAAATTAAAAAAAAATGTAGTGGGGTGGCTGTGACTTGCGAGTGTACACAGCAGAACAACAACAGAGTGTTGCAGAACAAAATACTCATAGAATTTATCAAAAAAATTATGTTTCTCTCAACTTTCTGCAATTTTTTTTAATCTCAGCATAGAACAGATTCAAGAACTAAAGATGATGAGTTCAGTTTAGGTAATTATTAATTATTTTTTAAAAAAGAAAAAACTTCCATATGTATAACATAGTTTGAGTGGATATATATATGTTTGTTTCTTACTTCTTGTTCAAGAATCTGATTAACCACTATACAATTTTTTTTTTGCTTTTGTTTGTGTATAAAGATTTGATTTTTAGTGAAGAACTATGTCATAAGTTGGTAAATTTTGCTCCTTTATTTGCTTTAGCTAGATGATTCTTGGGAAGAGGTGATTAGATGAGATCTGACATAACTATAGCTTATCGAGAACATAATCTTAGAATAAAAGTAACAATCTTTATTTGTTTTAGCATGATAATCAACATGACATGACACATTTATGGCTTAGTAAATATGTAACCTTAGATAGGAGGCTACGGATTAGGGTAGCAAGATAATCACTAGGACATGGCACATCTGTAGCTTGCCAAGAATATGACCTTAGTTAAAAGCTTACGGAGTAAACGGATTATGATAGAAAGTTAATAAAGTACATTGAGTGTAATGTCACTTATCTTTTTATACTAGTAATTGTAGCATTACTCTTGTAGCTTATTGTTATTCGATTTCTGATAATTTTTGTTATTTCTTGTACCCCGATTGTTGTCTTCTTTTGTTGTAGTTACTGTTCCTTTTGCGAATGTTTTGTCCTTCTTTCTTTAGTTCTTCTTTTTGGCCATGACTTCTTTTACTGTCTGAGGATCTATCGAAAACAGTCTTTCTATCTTCTTAAGGTAGGGGCAAGATCTGTGTTTCTCACTCGTTGAATTACACTGAATATATATGTTGTTGTTGTTTACTTGATTTTAGTGAAATGGTAATGTTAAAGATTTGATTCTAAATGCAGAAAGTAAGGGACTTACCTCAAAAAGAAGCTGCAATTCCAATGGGAGAGTGTAATAATGCAGAATACATAGAGATTAATGAAGTTGTTTCTTCTTCAAGAGCAAATAATGATAGGAAACTTTCACTATTGCCTTTGGTTTTTCTCATTTTCTATGAAGTATCAGGTGGGCCATTTGGTGTTGAAGACACTGTACACGCAGCTGGTCCACTTCTTGCACTTGTTGGTTTCTTGGTTTTCCCAATTATATGGAGTGTACCTGAGGCACTTATAACAGCTGAATTAGGCACAATGTTCCCCGAAAATAGCGGATATGTTGTTTGGGTTTCATCTGCATTAGGTCCATACTGGGGCTTTCAACAAGGTTGGGTGAAATGGTTGAGTGGAGTGATCGATAACGCTCTTTACCCCGTCTTGTTTCTTGATTATCTGAAATCAGGAGTTCCTGCATTAGGTGGTGGACTTCCTCGTGTTCTCGCGGTCATAGGCATTACTTTGGTACTTACTTACATGAACTATAGAGGTTTAACTATTGTTGGATGGGTTGCTGTTCTGCTCGGGGTATTGTCGATTCTTCCTTTTGTTGTTATGGGGTTGATCTCGATTCCAAAACTAACGCCCACGAGGTGGTTGGTGACGGATGTGCACAGTGTGGATTGGAATTTGTATCTAAACACTCTCTTCTGGAACCTGAATTATTGGGACTCTATAAGTACTCTAGTAGGAGAAGTGCGTAACCCGAAGAAAACTCTGCCTAAAGCTCTGTTTTATGCTGTGATTCTAGTCGTTTTATCGTACTTTTTCCCTCTGTTAGTTGGTACTGGAGCTGTTCCACTCGAGCGTGATCTGTGGACAGATGGCTATTTCTCAGATATTGCGAAAATACTTGGTGGAGTGTGGCTAAGATGGTGGATTCAAGGGGCTGCTGCATTGTCAAACATGGGGACATTTGTAGCGGAAATGAGCAGCGACTCATTTCAGCTACTCGGTATGGCTGAGAGAGGGATGCTACCCGAGTTCTTTGCCAAGAGATCACGTCATGGAACACCTCTAGTCGGGATCCTCCTCTCAGCTTCAGGTGTGCTTTTACTCTCATGGATGAGCTTTCAAGAGATTGTAGCTGCAGAAAACTTCTTGTATTGCTTTGGAATGATCTTGGAATTCATAGCATTCGTACGATTAAGGATAAAGTTCCCAAATGCATCGCGCCCTTTCAAGATACCTGGTGGAACAGTCGGAGCCATTGTACTGTGTATTCCTCCAACCATACTCGTTGGTATTGTTTTAGCGTTTTCAACTGTTAAAGTCATGATAATAAGCCTTGCTGCTATTGCAATCGGGTTGGTTGTGCAGCCATGTCTTAAACACATTGAGAAGAAGAAATGGTTGAAGTTCTCCATTAGTCCTGACCTTCCTGATATTCATCGCGATAATGGAACATTAGTTCATTGATTTTGTTTAGAGAAATAGACAATGATATGGTTTCTCTTTTTTATGATCCATGAAAAGCTATGAAAAGTTGATGTATGAAAATGTTCACACCTTCAATTATGATCTCTTTTTACTTTTTTTTTTTTTTAACGACAATATGATGTTGACAAGGTTTGAAATCCAGACGTTGGGGTTGAAATATGAAGCCTAATTTAGTAGGCCAAATAGCTGGGTATCTCTTTTTTACTTTTATTTGTTATTTGCGTGGAACGTCACACGAATAGATTACTTCACCCAAATTCAATGCAAGAGGTTAGCCCACTATGCGGCAGTCAAGTCCCACACTAACTCAGTTAGTTTGAATCCTGTACTGCTTAACGTTTAATAATGTCTTTTTCTTTATTTTCTGCCTTAAATTATTTTTCGAAGCTTAACATTGAAATGCACAAGATAGGGCAAACCCAACTTTTATATTGATATACAAAACAATACAAAGAAACTCACTCGTTAGGATAACAAGTGTATCCCAACTTCGACTTTGACTTCAACATAAGGCACAATCACAAGTCGATTGCTGCTTTTAATACTTTTTAAAATCCTTAGGTTTTTTCTAAGTGTCTTAGTAAAATTCAAGACTTAATTCTTCACTCTTATCTCCAAAGCATCCAACACCAAGGTTGTCTATTGATAGACCATATGGTAGCCTTGTGTTTTACATTGCATAGTGTAATGACACATGTTTAACACTTGTCAAGCTATCATCCCACTATATTAAACTTTAATTGGCATCCTCAGTTGATAAAAAATAGTCAAATTTCGAAATCTCAAATGCATACAATAGTTACAATGAATCTGAAGGCAAGTGGTTACAAAAAGATAACAGTCACATGTGACCTTGGCTGACTGAATTTCGACCCTTTACTGCATTCTCTCTTCATAATTTTGGCTCCAATACATCTTCTACCGAATCCATCCGTTCATTCTTCATGCCTGCATATTGCTGAGTTGACGTTGTATCTTCGAGATAGGAGTTGGCGGTCTTATATTCCAGTTCCATAAGTTCCATCTCCATTCTTGAAACCCCAACTTCCTAAATAAAAGATGTATACATATAATAATACATGCAAAGAAAAAATAAATCAGAAAATTCAAACAAGGAATAAATGACTATGCAGCTGATGTAGTAAACCGGGAATCAAAAGTTAACAGCAGTAACTAAATTCTCTTGCAAATCGGTCTCATTTTGGAAGTAAAAACCAAGCAGAGTTTCAGGAAAAGTTGCAGGCAAGACAAAGGTCCGACCTGAGAATGCTAGTTGCGCGCACTTACAAAGGCGTTTGACAACGCACTTGGGGTAAGTGGGTGGCTTAAATCCATGATGATCAATCTTCGATAAGTTTGCATTCAAATCTTTCCACACTCCACCAAATCCTCTACATTGTTGTCTTTTTCAACCTTTCTGTTGATATCCGGTAATGGAAATGAAGCTTGTCCTGCAGAGAAGCATTTCCAGGGCCACGGTTAGGCTAACGAATTTCAGCTATCCACTTACCCAACGTACGTTGTAGAACATCCTTGTACGTGCAACTAGTATTTCCAGGGCCGCCTTTTTCTCACATACAACCTTTTCCTGAAACTTGCTTGGTTGATTTTCTTCTTCCATGTATAGAGGTGTAACATTTTGGGAAAAGAGTTGTGTTGTGTGGTTAAAAAGGCAGAAAATAAAGGAATTTGTTTACTCTGTCAGATTTTTGTCTTTTTGTTGTTGAATTTTCTTGAATAAAATATTACCTAAAACGTTACTGAGAACTACGTTTATACTAGTTTAGTAAAATTTCAAAAAAAAACATGTTATCTTGGTAAATTAATTTTAATAATGGCCTGCTTTGCTCAAAAATACACACCAGCAAACTACAAGTCCGTAACTCAAGTTCTCTAGTCCATAATTATCCACATTCAACTTTTTCAGCACTAACGTTAGGGTTTACTTCATTTTTTTTTTCATATAAACATTCAAATTCATTCACCTTGAAAGAAGACAAAAAAAGTAAAAATTTTGGTCAGCAGTGTTAAAAATTGGAAAAGTTAAAAAAGGAAGTACTCTGAGGTGTATTGCATGAGACCAAAACATATGCCTGCATAGCTCCCATGCTAATTACTATTACAAGCAAGATGTTTGATTGTTTTGACAAGTATAAGTAAATATTCCAAGTTCACATGTATGCAGGAAAAATCCTCTTTAACTACAAATACTGCGCCCCTAAAACATGATGAACCACTTGAACTCACTTCTCTTCCAAATCAATCCCGTTTCCTCAACAATGTTACACTACTATATTAGGAAGAAGAAAATCACCTCCGCAAGTTTCAGAAAAGAAAGGGGTTGCATGTGAGGCGAAGCTGGCCCTGAGAATGCCAGTTGCACGTACAAAGGAAACACCTTTGTACGTGCAACTAGCATTTCCAGGACCACTTTTGCCTCATATGCAACCTTTTCTTAAAGGTTCTCGGATGATTTTCTTCTTTCGATATAGTAATATAATATTTTTTGGGCAAATGGAATTGATTTGGAAATTGGAATAGAACTCCTTTGAGTTGTTTAGCATGTTTTAGGTGCTGTATTTTTAGTTAAGAAGGAAAAAAAATGAAGGATTTTGATTTCTCCTACTTGTCAAAAGCAATCAATTATCTTTTTTTGGTCTCATGCAAAGATTGCCAAAAGTGGACAATGTGGTACTTCCTTAGGTTTTCTTCTCTTTAAGAAAGAAATATAGACTTCCATTTTCAATAACTAAAAGAGGAATTCATAAATGAAATTATGAAATGACATTATAGTGGTGACTTGCACATAAAACATCATATTGATGGGGTCAGCGTAGGGTAAAGTGACTGCATGCTTTACTACTACCTCGTGGAGATAGAAAGAATGTTTTTCGAAAGACTTGCAACGCAAATACAACAAAATTTAAGTATACAAAAGAAGAAAATAGGAAGTAAACATAACAACCAATAAGTTAAGCAATAGAAAGCCTGCAAAAAAAGAAATATAAACAACAACAATACCAGATGATGTTGGTGACATTCCATTCCATACCTTATAATTCCTCCCCTAATTTCCCAGATCGCATTCCCCTCCACCTATTAACACCTCAATAAAACATAAATCATCGTGGATTCACAGTTTAGACATAGACTTTCACTTCGAATTACAAGACGTGATTATTTTCTGATTCAAAAAAAATAATTTGACAAAGTAGAAGAAGTTCAAACTCACCGAAATACTGCAAAGAGTCCTAGAGAACACTAGGAAATTAATCCAATTTCTTCTACGCCATCTCACCTACTCGATAAAAATATATTAACAGAAACACATGCTATGATCAATCGGAAACATATATTATAAAATAATTACACAAAAATAGTAGAAGAGGATAACATTATAGATGTGAAATCAATAGATTAAAATAAAAGGTTATGTATAATTGACTTTTCTTGTTTTATCAATAGAATTCGTCCGTTAAAAACAACACTAAACCATTACCATGTAATACCAAAATGAATTCAATGAAGTGTATAATATATTACACAAAAGTACTACATACCTCTTTTATCTTAACTACAAATAGTACTGCCCAAAAAACATGCTGAATAACTTGACTCAATTGTCTACCAAATCAGTCTCATTTTCCCCAAAAATGTTTTACTACATACAGGGAAGAAGAAAATCACCTAAGCAAGTTTCAGAAAAGGTTGCTGGCGAGACAAAAGTGATTCCGAAAATGCAAGTTGGTCTAACAGTATTGTCGTCTGACAAACATGGAGAAATGGGTTGCTAAAATCCATGAGCCAAACTGTAGCCGTCTCTTGAACTCCACTCACTGTGTGTCATTAAATAACTAGAGCCAGCTTGGTTTTTGTGTGCACGTGATTGGGAAAATAGAAAATTGAGTTGGACCTTATCACCACAATATTTGTATGTAACCATGCCAAAGGCGAGGGCTATAGTTTAGGCTCATGGATTTCAGCCCCCCAATTCGCCAATGTATGACGGAGGACAATCCTGTTGGTGCAGCTCACATTTTCAAGGTTACCTTTGTCCACCCAGCAACTTTTCCTAAACTTTCTTGGGTGACTGTCTTTCTTTACCATTTAGTAGTGTGACATGTTGGGTGAGTCCTTCAGCATTTTTTTGAGGCGGTATGTATTAGAGCAAGCTCAAACTTACCAAAATGCCGCGGGGAATGTAAGAAACTTAATCAACTTCTTCTACACCATTCCACCTTCTCCATGAAACTAAAATTACACAAATAGTAAATTTCAGTAGTCCATTCACCTCCGAAATGAAAATTTAATTAACACAAACACATACAGTTTGAACTGTAGCAAAAAAAATCATGAATTGAAAGTTTAGATATATAATTTTCACTTGTTTTTGTTTTATAAGTGGGAAATTTTTTTGATGAAACGCAAATAGATCAAACTCACCGGAACCTGCGGAGATTTCGAGCGAAAACTTATTAACTTAATCCAATTTCTTCTACCCCATTTCACAATGAAAAAAATACATGAAAACTGCAGCAAAAACAACATTCTATCATAGATTCAAAATTTCGATATCAAATTGAAGCACTTGAAGATTAAACTCATCGTGGATTCAAAGTTTAGACATAGACTTTCACTTCGAATTACAAGACATGATTATTTTCTGATTCAAAAAATATTTTTTGACAAAGTAGAAGAAGTATAAAAGAGAAATATTTATTTTTACTAATTCAACTTAAAATTAAGACTAGGAAATTAATCCAATTTCTTCTACGCCATCTCACCTACTCGATAAAAATATAATTAACAGAACACATGCTATGATCAATCAGAAACATATATAAAATAATTACACAAAAATACTAGAAGAGGATAACATTATAGATGTGAAATCAATAGATTAAAATAAAAGGTTATGTATAATTGAATTCGTCCGTTAAAAACAACACTAAACCATTACCATGTAATACCAAAATGAATTCAATGAAGTGTATAATATATTACACAAAAGTTAAGAAGGAAACTAAAAGAGTTAAGAGTAAGCACTAGATACCTCTTTTATCTCAACTACAAATAGGACTGCCCCTAAAACATGCTGAATAACTTGACTCAATTGTCTAGCAAATCAGTCTCATTTTCCCCAAAAATGTTCCACTACATACAAGGAAGAAGAAAATCACCTAAGCAAGTTTCAGAAAAGGTTGCTTGCCGGACAAAGGTGATCCCGAAAATGCAAGTTGGTCCAACAGTATTGTCGTCTGACAAACATGGAGAAATGGGTTGCTAAAATCCATGAGCCAAACTGTAGCCCTCTCTTGAACTCCACTCACTGTGTGTCATTAAATAACTAGAACCAGCTTGATTTTTGTGTGCACGTGATTGGGAAAATAGAAAATTGAGTTGGACCTTATCACCACAATATTTGTATGCAACCATGCCAAAGGCGAGGGCTATAGTTTAGGCTCATGGATTTCAGCCCCCCAATTCGCCAATGTATGACGGAGGACAATCCTGTTGGTGCAGCTCGCATTTTCAAGGTTACCTATGCCCACCCAGCAACTTTTCCTAAACTTTCTTGGGTGACTGTCTTTCTTTACCATTTAGTAGTGTGACATTTTGGGTGAGTCCTTCAGCATTTTTTTGAGGCGGTATGTATTAGAGCAAGCTCAAACTTACCAAAATGCCGCGGGGAACGTAAGAAACTAAATCAACTTCTTCTACACCATTTCACCTTCTTCATGAAACTAAAATTACACAAATAGTAAATTTCAAGTAGTGCATTCACCTCCGAAATGATAATTTAATTAACACAAACACATACAGTTTGAACTGTAGCAAAAAAAATAATGAATTGAAAGTTAAGATATATAATTTTCACTTGTTTTTGTTTTATAAGTGAGAAATTTTTTTGATGAAACGCGGATAGATCAAACTCACCGAAACCTGCGGAGATTTCGAGCGAAAACTTATCAACTTAATCCAATTTCTTCTACCGCATTTCACAATGAAAAAAATACATAAAAACTGCAGCAAAAACAACATTCTATCATAGATTCAAAATTTCGATATCAAACTGATACGCAGGTAGATCAAACTCACCAAAATTCTGCGGAGATTCGAGCGAAAACTTATTAACTTCATCCAATTTCTTCTATGCCACTTCACAGTGAAAAAAATACATGAAAACTGCAGCAAAAACAACATTCATGGTAGATTCAAAGTTTCGATATCAAATCAAAGTGAAGGTAGATCAAACTCACCAAAATCCTGCGGAGATTTCGAGTTTTGAGTTTCTATATCAAATTTAAGTGCAAGTAGATCAAAACTACCAAAAAACTGCGGAGAATTCGAGAGAAAATTAATAAACTCACCCAACTTCTTCCACGCCCATTAAAAAATATACCTGAAAACTGCAGCAAAAACAACATTCATCATTGATTCAAAGTTTAGAAATCAAAATTTTTTAGATATCAAATTTTCCCTATTTGTGAATTTGAAAAACAATTGATGAAGAATTTGGGAAAACTAAGCCCTATTTATAGTGGAATTACCGCTTGGAGGAGAAAACAGAGAAACAAAAACCGGGAGCCAAAAATCCACGGTATGGAACCCGGTAATTTAATTGAAATATAAAAACAAAAACGGTTAGGTTCTTCAAATTAAAATATTATTGTTTTAAAAAAAAGTATAACGTATTACACGTGAATATCACGTTTCTAAAGCTCTTCCAAAATGCTCTAGAGCATTCACGAGAAAAAAATGTGTTTTTATTTATTTTTTTATTTTTCTTGAGTGTTTTGACTAAATTTGAATAGTATATTGTATCTATTCTAAAAGGTGATGTTTCCAATTGGGTTATAATTTTATTTTTTTATAGATTTAGAAAGTGAATATACAATAAAATTACATATATAAAATATCTTTATCCTATGTATATTGATGTAGAGAATATTTTTCAAATAAAAAGAGGGGGTTTCTTTTCAAATTTTTGTGTTCAATCATAATTTCTGGGTTAGAATAATTGATATAGGAAATTCATGCAACTCACATATAATATGGCTAGTTCTCGAACACGCACGTTGCACGTGTATTCCATGTTATTTAATATCAAACATTTCAAATGATATATTATTTTAGAATAATTGGTGCATTATACAATATTTAAAGGGTAAAAATGATATTTCTGGTAAAACATTCAACTAAGGTGGTAAGATCAATAGAATCGGAAGAAATTCTGATTCTATTGATAATTTTTTTTTCTTTTAATCATGTGGGATACACTATATTTATTGGTAAAAAAAGATTACTATTTCAATTATATGATTTGTCAAGATTGTCAAATATCTAATACTATATTTCCATACAAAATGAAAGAAGTTAATTAAACAAAGAAATATATCAATAAGAAAAAAAATGACCAATGAATAAAAGATTACATAAGAACTGTAAGATGTGAAAATATAAAGTGTAATGGACTAATATTTTCTATTCAATTGATAAAGAGAGAAATTGTGTATATGAAAGGTTGTGAATTAATGTATTTAATTTTAGAAGCTAAAAAGTTTAGCAATTAAAGTCATTAAGAAGTGAAAAATAATAAATTGCAACATCTAACCATGTATTTTCTTCATTTAAATATTGATATTTTATGAATCTCTCCATATGCTCTAACCTTTCTCTTCATATGCTCTAATGTTTAAGTTTTTTTAATCTAAAACGTTAATTATTTTATGTGCTCAAAATTCAGCAATTAAGAAGAAAAATTGTTAATGCAACTCAATGATAATGGCAAAAGGAATACTCATAAATGCATTTCAAATTATTAAGGTAACATTTTAGTGGTATGTAAAAAGTTTTCTATTATGAAACTTAAACTACTATTTAATAATAATAATAATCAATAATAATAATATAATAGTATTATTATAGTAACTCAACTATATAGGGTTATTTGGTATTTCAACTACATTGCATGAGCAAAAATACATTATATATATGCATGTGAAAATTACATCCCCAAGTATAAGATTTAGGGTGTGAAATATATTTTTTTCATGAAATTATTTTCAATTTTTACGGAATTAAATTTTGTGAAATTTTGAAATTATTTTTATTTTGAATTCACTTCGTAATTTTTAATTGTAGCCTAGCTAACTTCTCTTGAAGCCATCGCTTGAAGATCATCATTACTCCATTACTAAGTCACTTTTATATTACTTATAGAACAAAAAAAGTATAACTAATAAAAATATACGTACTTTAAATATCTCGTGCATACTTTCATTTTATAATTTTTTTTCTTATAAACACTATTTATCTGTATCAAAAGAATATTTGATACTCAACTATTTAAAAGTTAAAATAATGTGTACCTAAGTTTGTTTTAATATTTATGAGTTCAATTTGGAACTTTGACATCACTATATATACAGATGAGAGAAATGAGTGGTAGAGTTATGTTGATAGAGTTTTACTAGAAACAAAAATTTAACTATCGATACGATAGTTTATTATATCAGTCTTATTTGTGATGGTTTGAAGCTTGCGAATGGTTAATTTGAATGTGGGGCTAAAGACATTGTCGTTGGAGGTTCCAAGTATTGAAGAAGACAATGTTATAATCACAAGAAAGTGACTCTCTTCTTCAAAGTTTAGCGGCCATTTACATTATTTCATAGTTCAAGGACAAATTTAACTATTTTTCATTATGCAAAATTTTGATATATTAGAGAGCTTCCATCATTAATAAATGAGAACATATTTGTACCAACCTTGTAATTACTGGAATATTTTTGTAACGATATTTTTTTCGACACTCGTATACATAAACAAAAACACCTATATGATCACCTTCTTGCAACTATTTATAGACCATATGGCAAATTTGTGTTTTACATTGCATAATATAATGACACATGTTTAACACTTGTCAAGCTATCAGCCCACTATATTAAACTTCAGTTGACATCCTCAGTTATTAAAAATATTCAAATTTCGAATCCCAAATGCATACAGTAGTTACAATGAATCTGAATACAATTAGTTATAAAAAGATAACAGTCGCATGTGCTTGGCATATGACCTTGGCTGACTGAATTTCGACCCTTTACTGCATTTTCTACCCGAATCCATCCGTTCATTTTTCATGCATGCATATTGCTGAGTTGGCATTCATGCATATTGCTGAGTTGGCATTGTATCTTCGAGATAGGAGTTGGCGGTCTTGTATTCCAGTTCCATAAGTTCCACCTCCATTCTTGAAACCCCAACTTCCGAAATAAAAGATGTATACATATAATAATACATGCAAAGATAAAATAAATCAGAAAAATCAAACAAGGATTAAATGACTATACAGCTGATGTATTAAACCAAATTCTCTTGCAAATCGGTCTCATTTTGGAAGAAAAACCAAGCAGAGTTTCAGGAAAAGTTGCACGCAAGACAAACGTCCAACCTGAGAATGCTAGTTGCGCGCACTTACAAAGGCGTTTGACAACGCACGTGGGGTAAGTGAGTGGCTTAAATCCATGATGATCAATCTTCGATAAGTTTGCATTCAAATCTTTCCACTCTCCACCAAATCCTCTACATTGTTGTCCTTTTCAACCTTTCTGTTGATATCCGGTAATGGAAATGAAGCTTGTCCTGCAGAGAAGCATTTCCTAGGGCCACGTTAGGCTAACGAATTTCAGCCATCCACTTACCCTACGTACGTTGTAGAACATCCTTGTACGTGCAACTAGCATTTCCAGGGCCGCCTTTGTACGTGCAACTAGCATTTCCAGGGCCGCCTTTTTCTGCCATGCAACCTTTTCCTGAAACTTGCTTGGTTGATTTTCTTCTTCCATGTATAGAGGTGTAACATACTTCAGAGTAACGAATTATGAAACGTTATTGACAATAACGTTTTATGTTTGTTTACTCTATTAGATTTTTGTCTTTTTGTTGTTAAATTTTCTTGGATAAAATATTACCTAAAACGTTACTGAGAACTACGTTTATACTAATTTAGTAAAATTTCAAAAAAAAAACATGTTATCTTGGTAAATTAATTTTAATAATGGCCTGCTTTGCTCAAAAATACACACCAGCAAACTACAAGTCTGTAACTCAAGTTCTCTAGTCCATAATAATCCACATTCAACTTTTTCAGCACTAACGTTAGGGTTTACTTCATTTTTCAGCACTAACGTTAGAGGAAGTACTCTGAGGTGTATTGCATGAGACCAAAACATATGCATGCATAGCTCCCGTGCTAATTACTATTACAAGCAACATGTTTGATTGTTTTGACAAGTATAAGTGAATATTCCAAGTTCACATGTATGTAGGAAAAATCAAATTCCTCCATTTTTTCCTCTTAACTACAAATATTGCGCCCCTAAAACATGTTGAACAACTTGAACTCAGTTCTCTTCCAAATCAATCCCGTTTCCTCAACAATGTTACACTACTATATTAGGAAGAAGAAAATCACCTCCGCAAGTTTCAGAAAAGAAAGGGGTTGCATGTGAGGCGAAGCTGGCCCTGAGAATGCCAGTTGCACGTACAAAGGAAACACCTTTGTACGTGCAATTAGCATTTCCAGGACCACTTTTGCCTCATATACAACCTTTTCTTAAAGGTGCTAGGATGATTTTCTTCTTTTCGGTATAGTAATATAATATTTTTTGGGCAAATGTAATTGATTTGGAAATTGGAATAGAACTCCTTTGAGTTGTTTAGCATGTTTTAGGTGCTGTATTTTTAGTTAAGGAAAAAAATGAAGGAATTTGATTTCTCCTACTTGTCAAAAGCAATCAATTATCTTTGTTTGGTCTCATGCAAAGATTGCCAAAAGTGGACAATGTGGTACTTCCTTAGGTTTTCTTCTCTTTTAGAAAGAAATATAGACTTCCATTTTCAATACTAAAAGAGGAATTCATAAATGAAATGACATTATAGTGGTGACTTGCACATAAAACATCATATTGATGGGGTCAACGTAGGGTAAAGTGACTGCATGCTTTACTACTATCTCGTGGAGATAGAAAGAATGTTTTTCGAAAGACTTGCAACGCAAATACAACAAAATTTAAGTATACAAAAGAAGAAAATAGGAAGTAAACATAACAACCAATAAGTTAAGCAATAGAAAGCCTGCAAAAAAAGAAATATAAACAACAACAATACCAGATGATGTTGGTGACATTCCATTCCATACCTTATAATTCCTCCCCTAATTTCCCAGATCGCATTCCCCTCCACCTATTAACACCTCAATAAAACATAAATCATCGTGGATTCACAGTTTAGACATAGACTTTCACTTCGAATTACAAGACGTGATTATTTTCTGATTCAAAAAAAATAATTTGACAAAGTAGAAGAAGTTCAAACTCACCGAAATACTGCAAAGAGTCCTAGAGAACACTAGGAAATTAATCCAAATTCTTCTACGCCATCTCACCTACTCGATAAAAATATATTAACAGAAACACATGCTATGATCAATCGGAAACATATATTATAAAATAATTACACAAAAATAGTAGAAGAGGATAACATTATAGATGTGAAATCAATAGATTAAAATAAAAGGTTATGTATAATTGACTTTTCTTGTTTTATCAATAGAATTCGTCCGTTAAAAACAACACTAAACCATTACCATGTAATACCAAAATGAATTCAATGAAGTGTATAATATATTACACAAAAGTACTACATAACTCTTTTATCTTAACTACAAATAGTACTGCCCAAAAAACATGCTGAATAACTTGACTCAATTGTCTACCAAATCAATCTCATTTTCCCCAAAAATGTTCCACTACATACAGAGAAGAAGAAAATCACCTAAGCAAGTTTCAGAAAAGGTTGCTGGCGAGACAAAAGTGATTCCGAAAATGCAAGTTGGTCTAACAGTATTGTCGTCTGACAAACATGGAGAAATGGGTTGCTAAAATCCATGAGCCAAACTGTAGCCGTCTCTTGAACTCCACTCACTGTGTGTCATTAAATAACTAGAGCCAGCTTGGTTTTTGTGTGCACGTGATTGGGAAAATAGAAAATTGAGTTGGACCTTATCACCACAATATTTGTATGTAACCATGCCAAAGGCGAGGGCTATAGTTTAGGCTCATGGATTTCAGCCCCCCAATTCGCCAATGTATGACGGAGGATAATCCTGTTGGTGCAGCTCACATTTTCAAGGTTACCTTTGTCCACCCAGCAACTTTTCCTAAACTTTCTTGGGTGACTGTCTTTCTTTACCATTTAGTAGTGTGACATGTTGGGTGAGTCCTTCAGCATTTTTTTGAGGCGGTATGTATTAGAGCAAGCTCAAACTTACCAAAATGCCGCGGGGAAAGTAAGAAACTTAATCAACTTCTTCTACACCATTTCACCTTCTCCATGAAACTAAAATTACACAAATAGTAAATTTCAGTAGTTCATTCACCTCCGAAATGAAAATTTAATTAACACAAACACATACAGTTTGAACTGTAGCAAAAAAAAAATAATGAATTGAAAGTTTAGATATATAATTTTCACTTGTTTTTGTTTTATAAGTGGGAAATTTTTTTGATGAAACGCAAATAGATCAAACTCACCGGAACCTGCGGAGATTTCGAGCGAAAACTTATTAACTTAATCCAATTTCTTCTACCCCATTTCACAATGAAAAAAATACATGAAAACTGCAGCAAAAACAACATTCTATCATAGATTCAAAATTTCGATATCAAATTGAAGCACAGGAAGATTAAACTCATCGTGGATTCAAAGTTTAGACATAGACTTTCACTTCGAATTACAAGACATGATTATTTTCTGATTCAAAAAATATTTTTTGACAAAGTAGAAGAAGTATAAAAGAGAAATATTTATTTTTACTAATTCAACTTAAAATTAAGACTAGGAAATTAATCCAATTTCTTCTACGCCATCTCACCTACTCGATAAAAATATAATTAACAGAAACACATGCTATGATCAATCAGAAACATATATAAAATAATTACACAAAAATACTAGAAGAGGATAACATTATAGATGTGAAATCAATAGATTAAAATAAAAGGTTATGTATAATTGAATTCGTCCGTTAAAAACAACACTAAACCATTACCATGTAATACCAAAATGAATTCAATGAAGTGTATAATATATTACACAAAAGTTAAGAAGGAAATTAAAAGAGTTAAGAGTAAGCACTAGATACCTCTTTTATCTCAACTACAAATAGGACTGCCCCTAAAACATGCTGAATAACTTGACTCAATTGTCTAGCAAATCAGTCTCATTTTCCCCAAAAATGTTCCACTACATACAAGGAAGAAGAAAATCACCTAAGCAAGTTTCAGAAAAGGTTGCTCGCCGGACAAAGGTGATCCCGAAAATGCAAGTTGGTCCAACAGTATTGTCGTCTGACAAACATGGAGAAATGGGTTGCTAAAATCCATGAGCCAAACTGTAGCCCTCTCTTGAACTCCACTCACTGTGTGTCATTAAATAACTAGAACCAGCTTGATGTTTGTGTGCACGTGATTGGGAAAATAGAAAATTGAGTTGGACCTTATCACCACAATATTTGTATGCAACCATTCCAAAGGCGAGGGCTATAGTTTAGGCTCATGGATTTCAGCCCCCCAATTCGCCAATGTATGACGGAGGACAATCCTGTTGGTGCAGCTCGCATTTTCAAGGTTACCTATGTCCACCTAGCAACTTTTCCTAAACTTTCTTGGGTGACTGTCTTTCTTTACCATTTAGTAGTGTGACATTTTGGGTGAGTCCTTCAGCATTTTTTTGAGGCGGTATGTATTAGAGCAAGCTCAAACTTACCAAAATGCCGCGGGAACGTAAGAAACTAAATCAACTTCTTCTACACCATTTCACCTTCTTCATCAAACTAAAATTACACAAATAGTAAATTTCAAGTAGTGCATTCACCTCCGAAATGATAATTTAATTAACACAAACACATACAGTTTGAACTGTAGCAAAAAAAAAATCATGAATTGAAAGTTAAGATATATAATTTTCACTTGTTTTTGTTTTATAAGTGAGAATTTTTTTTGATGAAACGCGGATAGATCAAACTCACCGAAACCTGCGGAGATTTCGAGCGAAAACTTATTAACTTAATCTTTCACAATGAAAAAAATACATGAAAACTGCAGCAAAAACAACATTCATGGTATATTCAAAGTTTCGATATCAAATCAAAGTGCAGGTAGATCAAACTCACCAAAATCCTGCGGAGATTTCGAGTTTTGAGTTTCTATATCAAATTTAAGTGCAAGTAGATCAAAACTATCAAAAAACTGCGGAGAATTCGAGAGAAAATTAGTAAATTCACCCAATTTCTTCCACGCCCATTAAAAAATATACCTGAAAACTGCAGCAAAAACAACATTCATCATTGATTCAAAGTTTAGAAATCAAAATTTTTTAGATATCAAATTTTCCCTATTTGTGAATTTGAAAAACAATTGATGAAGAATTTGGGAAAACTAAGCGCTATTTATAGTGGAATTACCGCTTGGAGGAGAAAACAGAGAAACAAAAACCGGGAGCCAAAAATCCACGGTATTTTAATTGAAATATAAAAACAAAAACGGTTAGGTTCTTAAAATTAAAATATTATTGTTTTAAAAAAAAGTATAACGTATTACACGTGAATATCACGTTTCTAAAGCTCTTCCAAAATGCTCTAGAGAATTCACGAGAAAAAAATGTGTTTTTATTTATTTATTTTATTTTTCCTGAGTGTTTGATTAAATTTGAATAGTATATTGTATCTATTCTAAAAGGTGATGTTTCCAATTGGGTTATAATTTTTTTTTTATATAGATTTAGAAAGTGAATATACAATAAAATTACATATATAAAATTTCTTTATCCTATGTATCTTCATGTAGAGAATATTTTTCAAATAAAAAGAGGGGGTTTCTTTTCAAATTTTTGTGTTCAATCATAATTTATGTTCTTCTTTTTTTTAAAAAAAAAGGGTTAGAAGAATTGATATAGGAAATTCATGCAACTCACATATAATATGACTAGTTCTCGAACACGTACATTGCATGTGTATTCCATGTTATTTAATATCAAACATTTCAAATGATATGATTATTTTAGAATAATGGATGCATTATACAATATTTAAAGGGTAAAAATGATATTTGTGGTAAAATATCAACTAAGGTGGTTAGATCAATAGAATCTGAAGAATTTCTGATTCTATTGTTAATTTTTTTTTCTTTTAATCATGTGAGATACACTATATTTATTGGTAAAAAAAGATTACTACTTCAATTATATGATTTGTCAAGATTGTCAAGTATCTAACACTATATTTTCATACAAAATGAAAGAAGTTAATTAAACAAAACAATATATCAATAAGAAAAAAAATGACCAATGAATAAAAGATTACAGAAGAATTATAAGATGTGAAAATATAAAGTGTAATGGACTAATATTTTCTATTCAATTCATAAAGAGAGAAATTGTGTATATAAAAGGTTGTGAATTAATGTATTTAATTTTACAAGCTAAAAAGTTTAGCAATTAAAGTCATTAAGAAGTGAAAAATAATAAATTGTAACATCTAACCATGTATTCTCTTCATTTAAATATTGATTTTGTATGAATCTCTCCATATGCTCTAACCTTTCTCTTCATATGCTCTAATGTTTAAGGTTTTTTAATTTAAAACGGTAATTGTTTTATGTGCTCGAAATTCAGCAATTAAGAAGAAGAATTGTTAATGCAACTCAATGATAATTGCAAAAGGAATACTCGTAAATGCATTTCAAATTATTAAGATAACATTTTAGTGGTATGTAAAAAGTTTTCTATTATGAAACTTAAATTACTATTTAATAATAATAATAATAATCAATAATAATAATATAATAGTATTATTGTAGTAACTCAACTATATAGGGTTATTTGGTATTTCAACTACATTGCATGAGCAAAAATACATTATATATATGCATGTGAAAATTACATCCCCAAGTATAAGATTTAGGGTGTGAAATATATATTTTCATGAAAGTATTTTCAATTTTTACGGAATTAAATTTTGTGAAATTTTGAAATTATTTTTATTTTGAATTCACTTCATAATTTTTAATTGTAGCCTAGCTAACTTCTCTTGAAGCCATCACTTGAAGATCATCATTACTCCATTACTAAGTCACTTTATACTACTTATGGAACAAAAAAAATTCATAAAAAATATTATTTCTGTCAAAAGAATATTTGACACTCAACTATTTAAAAGTTAAATAATGTATACCTAAGTTTGTTTTAATATTTATGAATTTAATGTGGAGCTTTGATATCACTATATATAGATGAGACAAATGAGTGATAGAGTTATGTTGATAGAGTTTTACTAGAAACAAAGAGTTAACTATCGATACAATAGTTTATTGTATTGGTCTTATTTGTGATGATTTGAAGCTTATGATTAATTTGAATGTGGAGCTAAAGACATTGTCGTTGGAGGTTCCAAGTATTGAAGAAGACAATGTTATAATCACAAGAAAGTGACTCTCTTCTTCAAATTTTAACGGCCATTTACATTATTTCACCGTTTAAGGATAAATTTAACTATTTTTCACTATGCAAAATATTGATATATTAGAGAGCTTCCAATTAATAAATGAGAACATATTTGGACCAACCTTGTAATTACTGGAATATTTTTGTAATGATGATTTTTTTCAACACTCGTATACATAAACAAAAACACCTATATGATCACCTTCTTGCAATTATTATACCTCAATCACTGTTTATTTTTATCTATCTACTTAAACCATCACATTCTCATAAGTTTCATAACCAAACAATTCGAACACATCTTGATATTGAATTGGCTTAAACAAACCTATTATTGAATGAAAATAAATATTTAATCAATTCATTATCAAAGTGTATTCAAGTATATTATTTGAGTTATAATTCAAATAAATAAAGAAAATAATAGACTAATGACGTATGAAACTCGTGAAAAAAATAAATAAATATATTAGGCATGTATTTGAGGAGAAAAAAGGACATATAAATTGATTCCCTCTTCTCATTCAACAAAATCTTCCCTCTTTCTTAAATTGCTTCACTCCCCTTAAAAAAAACTTCATCTTTAGTTCCAAGCTCCAATTTCACAAAAATGGGGAACCCTAAGAGACAATCCAATGATAGGAACGAAGAACTGCACGCGGCGGCTCGATCTGGGGATCTTAACGCTGTTCAAACACTATGCAGCACCAATCCTTTAGCTGTCAACACTAGGGATAAACACTCTCGTACACCGTATGTTTTCGTTAATCTCCTTCTTCAAAAGTAAAACTTTTTATTGTTTATATGTTTGTTTTGATGAATTTAGACTTGAAAAAGAAATGGGGTTTCACAAATTGGGTAGTTGAAGGTGGGATCGTACTAATAGGGTCTAATTCATTGCTAAAACAGCTAAATTCGGATTTTTGGGATTCGATAAAATGATTGAAGATGTAATTATGAAGATTTTTGGTAGTGGGTATTTCTAGTTTGGGAATAAACGAGAAAATAAAAAGGAATTGAGAGTTAATTGGGGAATGTTCATTTGTGCCAACTGCACATTTGTACTATCGTGGCGAAAGAGTAATGAGTCTGCATCCACTGGTTTAAAATCTAGGGTCCCCTCGGAGTAGTTAAGGTGATTAGCAAGGTGGGAATGGGGTTTCGCATTGTATCTAAGGTGAGAAGTATCTGAGAGCTAATTGGGGAATGTTGTTTTGTGGTAACAGCACATTTGTACCATTGCTGCGAAAGATTACTGAGTTTGCACTCATTGGTTTGAAATCTAGGGTCCATTGTGGAGTAGCTAAGGTGATAAGCAAGGGCAGAACACTTGTCGTTTATAGAAAATCATATATTTTCGTTGGTGGGAACTATGAGGGTGTAATACGTTGCTGAATATCTAAATTTGAATTGTAGTATCAAGAAAATGATTGAAGATGGAATTATGAATCTTTTTGATGGTGGGTATTTCTAGAATTTCACTTTAACGAACTTATCCAGAAAAAAAGGAATTGGGAAATGTTAAGGAGCTAATTGGCGAATGTTGTTTTGTGGCAACAACACATTTGTATCCATTGTGGCAAAAGAGTAGTGGGTCTGCATCCACTGATTTGAATCTAGGGTCCTTTTCTGGGTAGCTAAGGTGATAAGCAAAGGACAAAACACCATTTTGTCATCACCGCAAGTGTATTATTAGCTAAATTTAGATAGAATTTGAGAATATTTGGTTTCCTGAATAACTGTTACTTTGTATTTCCTAGTAAGAAGATTGTAAATCCACCAGTTTTGATAGAAGTTACTAAGATTCGATATTAACTTTTTGAGGCGTTTCTGATTTTATTTCTCACTGTAAATGCTGGTTTCCTTTTATGCCTATGACTTAAGTTGTGATAAGGGACTTCTGATTGATTTTAGTTTTGCTACATTATTGACACAAAACCTTGTTTATGCCGGAAGTGTGAATGTTATTCTGAATGTATATATTCAAGTCTGAGAAAATATATAGATTTCTGCAGACGTTTTTCAAGTCAAACTTCTAAGCTGCTAGCTTTGGTATTCGAGATTATTCACATCCCTTTTTACCATATTTGATGTCTCATCCATGTAACCTGTAGCTATGCTAAAAAACTGAACTGTTAGTTTTGGGTCACATTATATGTCATTTTACAAACTTCTCAGTAAATCTGAAGGAACCAGGGAGGCCTTGATCTTTCACAATTTCTGTTCATATGTATCTGCGTCTTTTTTTTCTAACTGAGAAATCCATCTAAATCAGAACGTTGGGCCAACTGCAGCCCCCGAAACTCGAAGATGATGAGTCCACCCCTCTACCCTTATTCACTTAAAAATACCAGAGTTTGTTTGCTTCAGTTGTGGCAGGGCTTGATTCTGTGACCTAAGATACAAGTCTCCCAACCTTGGCCGATTGAGGGGTTACCCCGGGGCCAATATATTACATTTTATCCTCTTCTACCATACTTTTAGCTTTAAGAATTACTTCAAGGGCATGGCACCTGTCAAAGTGAGGCTTTCTTTACCCATTTGGATGCTTGTTCCAATAAATAATTTCTAAGTTTGGTCTTTGTATCTTCTTTCATTTATGGAGAGACATCAAAACCTAAGCTGCTAGAACTTTGACCATGTTTCCTGCCCCTTGAGAAGTGCTACAGACCAAAAAAGAATATGTAGAATTTTCATCTGTATTACTTTTGTTTTAAGTGCTAAAAAATTTGACGTGACAATCTGAAGGAATGATTGTATCGAGGTCTGCCCATGGAGATAACCTTATAGGATATTCATTGGTATATGAGAAAAAACTTCATTCAGTGGAGCTTACACTCGGTCTCCTTAGGTACTTATGATTTTAGAAGTAGGGAAAGGAAGTGCCTAAGGTGAATATATTGTAGTAAAACTCAAGCATATGTGAAGAGTTTGCCATGAGCATGACTGCATGACAAAGGAAGGCAAGTTGTTCTGTTAGCAATACTTAAAAGGGGATCTTCACAAAGTTTTTCGAGCAAAGATTTGTCTTTTGTGATTATCACAAGCCTAAGGTTGTGTGATTATCTCTTCTATTTTCTTAGCACTTGCTTTATGAGTGGTTTTATGCCTTTACATGTAAAGTAATGCTCCAAATATATTCTGTGGCTATTGTTATATTTTTACTGGCTTTGTAACATTCACTCCCCACATTAACATACTGTTAGGTCAGAAAGATCCGCTTTGAGTTACCAAGAATATTCATTATAGAAAAAATCTACTTATTGTTGCTGACTATGAACATATTTTCTCCCTAGGCATAAGTATTGCACTCAAAGAGTTCTGTTTGATGGCCTAACAAAGATGTTGAGATAATTGAAAAAGATAACAAGGGATATACATTGGAAAAAATGATTCATAACACTACATTTACAAGTGGGTTAGGTGTACTCGATAGACAGTTGAGCTGGATGCAAACTAGATATTATCATTAAACTAAAAGAAAGTGAAAATTTATGATACTGCCTTTTGTAGGTTCAATAAATTCCTTTGTCTATAACTGAGAAGAAAGGATGGAAACATATTGTTTTATGATATTGCTTTATCTCTGTAAGTCCCTTTGTATCTGACTTGGTTCTCACCACTATCACCAACATTTCATTACCTGATATATGTCTATTATCTCATCGGTAATTTCCTTTTTTTCTGAAGATATTTTATTTAACTACTTAATTAATGGCACTTTTGTGGTTTGGTTTTCAATTTCTTTACTCTTGAGATTCTGACCCCTGCTGACTTCAATACTACCATAATGTGGCCAATTTTGGATGTCCCTCTGTGCTTTATTTTGGTAATAACTGTTAGTGTCTACTCTTTCCTTTTTTTTTCCAACCCTCAAGTGAATCGAGTCACTTTGATCCAGTAATTTCTCATATCATTTTGCTTTACTTTTTATTTGTAAATTGATTCGCCTTGTTTAATGCATTTTAAAACGGTCTTCAGGCTCCATCTAGCAGCATGGTCTGGCCATACCCAGATTGTGGATTATCTCTGCAAAAACAAAGCTGATGTTGGGGCTGCTGCTATGGATGACATGGGTGCAATTCACTTTGCTGCTCAAAAAGGTCATTTAGAAGTTGTTAGGCTTCTTGTTAGTTCTGGAGTGTCTGTCAAATCATGCAACCGCAAGGGTATGACTGCCCTTCATTATGCTGCCCAAGGGTCTCACCTAGAACTCGTCAAATATTTGCTGAAGAAAGGTTCAAATGTTAACACTAAAAACAAGGCAGGGAAAACATCCCTTGATCTCGCAAGCAATGAAGAAGTCAGCTCCATTTTACGTCAACCTGAAACTGCATCCTCCAAAGAAGCTCTAAATGATGAAGAGAACAAGGTTGAATCAGAATCAAAGTCCTCTTCGCAGGAGGAGATAGAGAAAGCTGCTACAAGTGAGGAAGGGGAAATTGTGGCTGGAAAAGATGAATCGCTCAAGAGAAAGGGTGACGAAGATGAAACCAAGGATAAGTCAAAAGAAACAAAGAAGGCGAAAGTCGCTTTAAATCATCTTCTAACCTCAGATGACAACCAAGAAGATGAGAACTTTTGAAAACCTAATGAAGTGTTAGTGACAGAGTAGTTCACCAAGAGAATCTTATAGATATGTGTTATTTTCATTTAAAAGAACAAACCATCGGCATTATGCTATCGTGTAACTTGAGTTGGTGAATGGAAACTTTCCTCCAACTTTATGGTGAGTAGAAACTTTCCTCCTGACTTATCATCGATTTTCATTTATATATAGCACCCCTGGATTTGCAGTTCTTCCCCAGACCTGCGTGAACATGGGATTGTTTTGTGCACCAGATTTCTGTTTACTATTGCTCAATTGAAGCCCAGAACTGTTCATGTTACCCTCTAAAAGTAAGTTGTGTTTGCCAAGTGTGAAAGGATAATATTTGTTGAAAATTTTAGCAGGTTTGCACGTATATATTATGTTTCACTTCAAAAGTACTGGGTTCAGATGGACATGTTGCTAAGAGATTAGATCCATCACTAAAGTGGGTGAGTTGATTCCATCGACTTATTTCTGTATTTATAAGATACCCTTCTCTTTCAAAAAGATTCGCAACATGTCAAAACTCCAATAAAGTACATCACTTTTCATTTGCATAAAATGAAATGACAATTCATTAGCTAGTATTTGTTCATCACTTGTTCAAATTGTTGTGTCCAAGAGAAGTTTGGGCCATTTTATAACAATTTTAGTTTTCCAGAGTTGCTTAAGGTTCACAAATTGAAGTTCTTTTTGTTTTACCAGTGAATATTCATTAATGGCAGATCAAATTCCAGTGCATTTGCACTTACATGTCGTTGAAGGTGAGTTATTATTGTTGTTTATAAATTGTGTTCCACTAACAAATACCTGCATAACTCTAACGAAAAGAAAATAAATTGTCTGCAAAAACAATATCAGTCACTAGGGGATAGCCTTCCTGATTGAAACTCAAGAAAAGACATGAACAAGGAACCCTAATGAATTTTCAATATAGCTTATGTATTATTGTTAAGTACTGTTGTTAATTCATCTAAACAGCACTTGACCGTCCATAAGCACACATTAAATCACACAAGTAACAAATCAAAAAATAATATTAGTTTAGTTTACACTCTAATTTATCAAATTGGCCTCAGAATTGCAGAATTAACATCAAGGTACTAAAAAATACCATTCAGTCCCGAAAGATGGTGTTTTTTCATAATAGATCTCCTCATAGGCCAAAGTTAAATCTTTAAAAAAAAATGTACTTCTCATGGCAATTCCCAAATAGTAATAGCAGAGATTCTGCTCTACAAGGCTATAGGATATGAGAATACCATTTTCGGATAATAAAGCAAATATGATTCTGCTAAAAAATCAACAAAAATGGCTTAATTTCTGATGATTTTTTTCACATTTTGGATTATGCGGCTATAAAAATCAAACCCGCCCCAAATTCTAAAGTGAATCATCAGGTTATATTTTTCAAAAAATTCAATAAAAACTCGACTTCAAGAACAAAATATATATAATTATGCAGACACAACTCAACAAATTCATTAACTTCAAACAATCGGAAAAAATGGAAGAATAAGGTTGCAGCGATGGAAGAAGGGAAGGGACGATGTGAAGGTTTTATAGATGGGAAATTATAGGTCTGGATGGCGGCGTAATTTTGGGCTTTTTTTCAAATCATATTAGGTCAAATTTGAATGTGGGCCGATTTTTCGGTTTTAGAAGCCCTAAATGTTCACAACAGCAATAACCAAAGTGTATGTAAATACATTATATTATTAAGTTTGAAGTTGGAGCGGTTATTTCTGATAGATTAGATTGTTTTATTATAATATAAATAAAAGTATAAAAAAGTAAATAAAATATTGCTCAACTATCTAATTAACATCTTACACTAATTTTGGGATTCGTTTAGTATATGAGGGATATGAAAAAATTAATTTTAAATTATTTAGAACAAGTTTATTTCGAGATATACTTATTTCAAAATTAATTATTCTAAAATCATAATATTATTCATATTTATATTGCAGATAAATAATAACTAATTTCAAATAACTTGTTTCTGATCAAACGATATTTTACTACTAAAAAAGTGTACTTGATTGGACTAATTTGAGAACCCATCCAAAATATAAAACCATTTTCAGCCTCTTCTTCTTTCCCAAAGGCAAAAGTGACCATAGAGATTTACAACTTAATTATTATTATTTTTTTAAAAAAAAAGTAATTTTAATTTGTTTTTATTTTTGTTTTTTTCATTCACGTTGGATGCTTGAAAATTGCTACTACTTATATTTAATTACGACCTATAATTAAGAACGAAAGACTATTTAAGAGTTCCTCTCGTAATAAAGTATCCCTTTTTTCACTACTGTTTCATCCACTTGTACATTTAGCTGTCCATGTTGCTGTGGAGTTTAGATCCATTTAGGGGTGCACATCAGGTGGGTCTTTTATTTGACTTCAAAAACACACAAATTTTCTAAAATGTTCTTTTAGTTATGAAAAAGAGAATCACTTATAGTTTTGTATATTGATAAATAGTAACAGCTCAAATAGAAAAAGTACACATTTTTCAGATAGAAAGCTCACATAAACGTGATATTTAGGTAGAGAAAAAAATATTAGGTGATTATTCTCATCTTCTTACCTGTGCAGACGTAGCTGTTGCCAGAGAGAAGTGGTAGATATTCCACGTAATTAGTCGAGATGTACCAAAGTTAGTTGGTCCAATCATGCACCGATGAAAATCTAGCAGTTAGTCTGTCCAATAGCAATAAATCCACCCCATCTGAATGATTAACTATTATCATAACCACTGTTCTTTCCTTTCTTCTCAAGTTTCAACTAGTTAACTGAATTAATGGCATCATTTAGTAATTCACAATACTGTCTTCGGCGGAAGTATGATGTCTTTCTAAGTTTCAGAGGTGAAGATACTCGTAGAACATTTACAAGTCACTTGTACGAAGGTTTGAAAAACAGGGGAATATTCACTTTTCAAGACGTGAAAAGGCTAGATCATGGCGATTCGATTCCAGAAGAACTCGTGAAAGCTATCAAAGAGTCTCAAGTTTCCCTCGTAGTTTTCTCGAAGAATTATGGTGCATCGAGGTGGTCCTTGAATGAACTAGTGGAGATCATGGAATGTAAGGATAAAAATGGACAAACTGTTATACCGGTTTTCTATGATGTGGATCCATCACATGTTCGAAACCAAACGGAGAGCTTTGGAGAAGCATTTTCTAAACACGAATCGAAGTATAAAGATGATGATGTCGAGGCAATGAAGAAAGTGCAAAGATGGAGGACTGCCTTAACTGTTGTGGCAAATCTAAAAGGATATGATATTCGTGACGGGTGAGTTAAACACACATATTTGCTTTTAAATGGAAGAGTTTCCATCAATTTAAATCATAATCGATATTCTTATTTATGTAGGATTGAATCAGAGAAGATTCAACAGATCGTGGACTACATTTCTACCAAATTATGCAAGAGTGTGTATTCTTTATCTTCTTTGCAAGATGTTGTGGGAATAAATGCTCATTTAGAGAAACTAAAATCCCGGCTTCAGATAGAAATCAACGATGTTCGGATTGTAGGGATTTGGGGAATAGGTGGAGTTGGTAAAACAACGCTAGCTAAAGCCATCTTTGATACCTTATCTTGTCAATTTAAAGCTGTTTGTTTTCTTGCAGATGTTAAAGAAAATGCAAAAAGGAATCAAATACATTCTTTACAAAATATCCTTCTATCTGAACTGTTAAGAAAAAAATATGATTACGTTAGTAATAAGTACGAAGGGAAGAGCATAATTCCGAGCAGACTTTGTTCAATGAAGGTTCTAATTGTGCTTGATGACATAGATCATAGTGATCATTTGGAGTATTTAGCAGGTGATCTTCGTTGGTTCGGTAATGGTAGCAGAGTTATTGTAACAACTAGAAATAGACATTTGATAGAGAAGGATGATGCAATATATGAAGTGTCTACACTACCTGATCATGAAGCTATGCAATTGTTCAATCAACATGCTTTCAAAAAGGAAGTTCCAGATGAGCGTTTTAAGAAGTTCTCGTTGGAGTTAGTAAATTATGCTAAAGGTCTTCCGTTAGCCCTCAAGGTGTGGGGTTTGTTGTTGCATAACAAAAGCCTAACTCAGTGGGGAAGAACTGTAGACCAAATAAAGAATAACTCGATTTCAGAAATTGTCGAAAAACTCAAAATAAGTTATGATGGACTGGAACCCGAAGAGCAAAAGATATTTCTAGATATAGCATGTTTCTTCCGAGGATATGAGAAAAAAGAAGTCATTCAAATCCTTCAAAGTTGTGATTTTGGTGTTGAATACGGATTGGATGTCCTAATCGACAAATCTCTTGTTTTCATCTCCAAAAATGATACGATTGAAATGCATGACTTGATTCAAGATATGGGTAGATATGTGGTGAAAATGCAAAAAGATTCGGGAGAACAGAGCAGACTATGGGCCGCTGAAGATTTCGAAGAAGTAATAGTCAACAATACAGTAAGTAAGCTAAACAATGCAATACTATTCAATTTCTGTTTTTCATATTCCTAAGACATATAGGGCAATCAACTCCAGTTATTTGTTCCTCTTGCTTCATATTCTTGCAAATACGCCATTTTAGTTGTTTACTTTAGTCGGGGAGAAGCAAAAGTAACATAAATTTCATAACGTGGCTAACTCGTCAAGTAGGCATTAAATAACACTGCCTAGTTCTTTTATCTTATGTTATTAAGCCATGAATTAGTCTAGTAGCCGTTCAATATGTTTAACCCAAGTTCATTCTTTGGACTAACTTCAAATTTGTACGATATTTGGACTCAAAGTTATGCTTCGTAGACTAATGATACTTTTATCAGGGGACGAAAGCAGTGGAAGCAATCTGGCTACATTATATTCAAAATCTATGCTTTAGCAAAAAAGCCATGAAAAAGATGAAAAAGCTTAGAGTACTATACATCGGTCGTTTCCATACACATGATGATACAATTGAGTACCTGCCCAACAACTTGCGTTGGTTTGAGTGTGTTTGGTATCCTTGGAAATCATTGCCAGAAAATTTCGAACCCAAAAGACTTGTTCATCTTGATCTCCAGTATAGTATGCTGCGTTATTCATGGATTGGCACAAAGGTACAATTGCTGAATTCAGTTTTAATTTTTTTTTTTGTGTGTGTGTGGTTAAATACATAGGTAGACACTCAATGTTGACAACAAGTGTTAATTAGACATCTTAACTATTCTAGTGACCATAAATAAACCTTTGATTGAATTGGCAACGGCGTGAAATACAAGTGCTTCGTGTTGAGTGTCTTAATAACCAGCGAGAAGAGTAGGGGATACTTAAGACAATTGCAACATTCAAGTGTGCACCGAATAAAACATGTCAAGTTTAAGGGGGTGTAGGTATTCTACCTTTTTTCTGAACATGTAATTCCATATAAATGTAAACTTAAAACAATTTCTAATTTCACATGTTGACACTCATAATCTAAATGTTGTTACTTAGTTTTAGTCTAAGGAGTAAATTTAACACAAAGGTCATTCTTTCTGTGTTTTGTATATAGCAGCATTTTCCGTCTCTACGAAGGATAAATCTCAACTTCTCTAGAAGCCTGATACGAACACCAGATTTCACGGGGATGCCAAATTTGGAGTATTTAAATCTGGAGGGATGTAGCAATCTTGAAGAGGTTCACCATTCCCTGGGATGTTCCAGGAAACTCATCGAGTTAAATTTGAGTTGGTGTGTAAGCCTTAAGAGGTTTCCATGTGTTAACGTGGAATCTCTTGAATCTCTGAATCTACAACATTGCTCTAGTTTAGAGAAATTTCCTGAAATCCTCGGAAGAATCAAGCCGTTGGAGTTAGATATTCAAATGAGAAAAAATGTGATAGGAGAACTACCATCATCTATTTTTCAGCACCAAGCGCGTCTTACAGAACTAGATTTAAGCTTTTTGATCAACATTGTAGCTCTTCCAAGCAGCATTGGCATGTTGAAAGGTTTGGTAAAGCTACATGTGCGGTACTGCTCAAAACTTGAAATCTTGCCAGAGGAGATAGGTGATTTAGAAAACTTGGAGAAGCTTGACGCCAGCTATAGTAGGCTAATCTCGCAGCCTCCGGCTTCCATCATCCGCTTGAACAAGCTTAAATTCTTGAGTTTTGAGAAAGGAAATACAAAAGTAGGCCATAAGGATGGAGTGTGCTTTGTGTTTCCGCAGGTAAATGAAGGGTTATGCTCATTGGAATATCTGAATCTCAATTACTGCAATCTAGTCGATGGAGGACTTCCGGAAGACATCGGATCTTTATCCTCGTTAAAAGAGTTGTATCTCTGGGGAAATAATTTTGAGCATTTGCCTCGAAGCATGTCCCAACTTGGCGCTCTTAAATTCTTGAATTTATCACACTGCAAGAAGCTTAAAGAGTTGCCAGGTTTCACGGGGATGCCAAACTTGGAGACTTTGAATCTGATAAAATGTATGAATCTTGAAGAGATTCATCACTGTTGAATCCATCCCATTGTTTTAGTCAACTTTAGTTATTCAATTGGTACAAGCAATTGTTAAAAAGGAATAGTAATTGGAGTTGAAAAGAAAAGATTTGGTAGTTGGCAAATTGGTAAGATTTGCAACCATTCTTGACTTTGAAAGATTTGGTAGTTGGCAAATTGGTAAGATTTGCAACCATTCTTGACTTTGCTATGTTTACATATGTCATTAGTGACATAGGCATGGTTTTATCCTTCTATAAATAGAGCATTCTTGCTCATTTGTAGTACACACCAAGTTAGAGAGAAAAATCATTTTGAGAGCAAAGTGAGGTATTCCATAGACTATACAAGAAAATAGTCTGTGAAGAAAAATAGAGTGTGAGCGATATTTTAGTAAGACGGAAACCAAAAGAGTGTTGTTCTTTTTGAGTGTGTAGTAGTCACTTTGAGTGTTGTATTCGTGACTACACAGTGTAAAATTCCTTACTATAGTAATATCAATTGCTCCTCTTGGCCCGTGGTTTTTTCCCTTATTCAGAAGGGTTTTCCACGTAAAATTCTTGGTGTCGTTATTTTCCCATTTTATTCCCGTTACTTTTACCATATATACTTTTGTGTTTGTCCGCGTTTTCCTAACAAACTGGTATCAGAGCCAAGGTTTTATCTGAGTATGCTCTGTGGTTGCAGCACAGTCTGAACTTCCACATCAGAAAAGATTTACTTTGATTTGCGATAACTATATTTTTGGGGAAAACAATGGAAGCCAACACAAGTAGAATGGTTACTTTGAATGGTGTTAATTATGCCATTTGGAAGGGGAAAATGGAAGATCTGCTTTATGTCAAGAATTTTTATAAACCAGTATTTACCACTGTAAAGCCTGATAAAATGACAGATGAAGAGTGGAATCTGTTGCATAGACAGGTTTGTGGATTCATTAGGCAATGGGTCGACGATAATGTGTTGAACCATATTTCTGGGGAAACACATGCTCGAACCCTATGGGAGCATCTTGAAAGTTTGTATGCTCGAAAGACTGGTAACAACAAAATGTTCTTAATAAAGCAGATGTTGAGTTTGAAGTATCATGATGGTTCTCCGATGACAGACCATCTGAATAATTTTCAGGGGATAATGAACCAATTATCTGCTATGGGCATCAAATTTGATGAAGAAATTCAAGGCTTGCTTCTACTTGGTTCCCTACCAGATTCATGGGAAACATTTAGAACGTCATTGTCAAATTCTGCTCCGGATGGTGTGATCTCTATGGATTCCGCCAAGAGTAGTGTCTTGAACGAAGAGATGAGAAGAAAAACTCAAAGTTCCTCTTCGTCGGATGTCTTGATAACTGGCCCAGGGGGAGAAATAAAACTCGTGGTTCTCAGCATAGAGAACAAAATAGGAGCAAATCCAAAGGCAGACTTAAGGATATTGAGTGCTATCATTGTGGCATGAAAGGGCACACAAAGAAGTTCTGCAGGAAGTTGAAGAGGGAGAACAATAAAGAGGAAACTAAACAAGATGGCAATGAAAATTGCCTAGCCACCGTTACCACCGAAGATCTTGTTACCGTTCTTGATGCAAACATGATAAATATTGCTTGTGATGAGTCAAGCTGGGTTGTGGACACTGGTGCCGCATCTCATGTGACATCAAGGAAGGATTTTTTCTCTTCCTACACTCCTGGTGATTTTGGAACCTTGAGTATGGGTAATGAGACTGTTTCTAGGGTGGTTGGTATTGGTACAATTTGTTTGGAAACTAGTATTGGAACTAAACTAGTTTTGAACAATGTGAAACATGCTCCTGATGTTCGTCTGCACCTAATTTCTGTTGGTGTTTTAGATGATGAAGGATATGTTAGTTCCAACGGTGATGGAAAATGGAAGCTCATTAAGGGTTCCTTGGTTGTGGCTCGTGGTAACAAACATCGTGGTCTATACTGGACTACGGCCTCTGCTTGTGTTGATAT